>JAXIVJ010003387.1:0-90000 GCA_036785665.1 Chirona hameri | reverse complement strand
TACGGAGTCTCACCTGCACGAAGCCATTCCGAAGCCCACAACTATTCCCCGGCATAGAAACTCGTACTTAGACCCACGACGCAAATTATATTTGATTAGTCGTAACCGCTGTCGGTCGTTCGAAGCAGGCGCGCTTTCTCCGCGCTACAAAAGACACCGTAGCCCATTTCGGTGTCGTGCTCTGCGTGGGAGCCGCGCTGGCCCAGTCAGTGAACGGGCGATCAAACCTGCGTCGGTCCGTCCAGCTGACCCACTGCGATCGGCCATTACATCACAGTTAGCCGGACGGCGGCCGGCGGTCGGCGGCCGACGCCACGCGCCGCAGGGCGTTTCACACGTGCCGCGTGCAGCCGCAGCGGCCCAGCCCACGGCCGCGCACGTTTCACACGTGCCGCGTGCAGCCGCAGCGGCCCAGCCCACGGCCGCGCCTCACCCAGAAACGAGCCAGCGAGCGCGGTATGTCACCCAGTGCCGCCGGCGAGCCGGCTGACAGCCGGACGCTGTTCACGCTGTTCACGGTGTTCACGGTGTTCACGGTGTTCACGGTATTCAGAGTGCTCGCAGCTCCGGCCGGAGGGTGTACCTTCATCCGCAGCGAATTTCGGGACCTCACCGAGTCCAGGGCGCAGTCTGTCGGCCCGCGGGGCTGTGCCGGCCGTGCCACAGAAGTGATGGTCGTACATTCCTCCGGCCCATTGACGGACCTGAGAGCTCCGGCCAACGGCGCATCTGCCACAGCCATGGAGCTGTAAACTGAGCCGGTCACCAACGTCATTCGCCCCAGTGGCTCACTGAGCATCGCTGAGGAATCGGTGGACCGCCGGGGCCTCTCCGTTCCATAAGTGGGCCACAAGGGCCACTCCGTTCCGTACGTGGACCACAACTGACTCTCAGACACACGGTGCAGGACACTTCTCGGCTCACTTGTGGATACGTCTCGGCTCACTTGAGTCCCGTGAACTAGGAATGGTCTCGGATGGCGGCGCTGTCCGACTCTGGGTCTCATGTGGCACGGTAACTCACTCAGGCGGACTCCTGCAGACGATATCAGACACGGGGTTGTCGCGTCGCGCTATACCTGAGCGGACGACGGCGTGGGATCGACATTGCTGCTCCATTCTGTGGAGGCGCGACTCTGACGCGGATCAGGTCGTCAGAGCCTGTCGAGTGACGTCAGAGCCTGTCGTGTGACGCGACTCTCTGCTGTCAGAGCCTGTCGAGTGACGTCAGAGCCTGTAGAGTGACGCGACTCTCTGCTGTCAGAGCCTGTCGAGTGACGTCAGAGCCTGTCGAGTGACGCGACTCTCTGCTGTCAGAGCCTGTCGAGTGACGTCAGAGCCTGTCGAGTGACGCATCTCTCTGCTGTCAGAGCCTGTCGAGTGACGTCAGAGCCTGTCGAGTGACGCAGCTCTCTGCTGTCAGAGCCTGTCGAGTGACGTCAGAGCCTGTCGTGTGACGCGACTCTGCTGTCAGAGCCTGTCGAGTGACGCGACTCTCTGCTGTCAGAGCCTGTCGAGTGACGCGACTCTCTGCTGTCAGAGCCTGTCGAGTGACGTCAGAGCCTGTCGAGTGACGCGGCTCTCTGCTGTCAGAGCCTGTCGAGTGACGCGACTCTCTGCTGTCAGAGCCTGTCGAGTGACGCGACTCTCTGCTGTCAGAGCCTGTCGAGTGACGCGACTCTCTGCTGTCAGAGCCTGTCGAGTGACGCGACTCTCTGCTGTCAGAGCCTGTCGAGTGACGTCAGAGCCTGTCGAGTGACGCGACTCTTTCCTGTCAGAGCCTGTCGAGTGACGTCAGAGACTGTCGAGTGACGCGGCTCTCTGATATAACACGCCATCAGAGTTCCGTCCCATATTGAGCAGCAATACAGACCTGTGAGCAGCGATACACAATGACCGACTATGACCGCCATTCGCTGCCGAGGTGGGTCAAAGGGCCCGACAGCCGGTTTGTTTTATGTGCATCCTGACCCGACAGCCAGAGGCTTAGAGAACGTCTGACGAACGGTGTCGGCAGCATGCAGACCGTGTTTTGGGAAGACAGGCCTTATCTTTTACTGGTGACGCTAAGCTCCGATCAAGCTGCATCACGGCCGTTCAGAATTTAAGGATGGGTTTATGGCTTATACTAGATTAAACCCGGGCTCGATAAGTGTGCTTTTAGGTTGGTTACTATTGGGCAAAAAGACTTTGCTATTGAACATATAATTACTGTACTGCTGCAGTGCGAATACAACTGTTGAGTGTTGATATTAGAAATAATTATTCATTACGCGTTTATATTTCGGGATAAGAGAACCTAAATGTGCATTACAAATTTATTGCATTCCATGTAGGTAATAACATGCAGTACTCTACCTCTGGTAATGTACCACTATATATCCCTTACACTGGCGCCATTGATTGATTAATTTGTTCATGCTCTCATGCATTATCTCTATTATACCCACCGGTAATGCGTTTACCATTAATCAGCACTATTGGTCATGAACGAAGCCTTTCGTAGGCATTAGCTCCGTTAAAGCTCCGCAGTAACCCCTCTCCAGCAGAGCCCATGGTACACGACCGGCCAGTCGTGTTCGTTTCTCGCGCACGCCCGTGGTGTTACTTGCACTTGGCGCGCGGGCCGGACGCCTGAGAAAATGGGCCAGCGGCGGCGGCGGCGGCGCGCGCGCGCGGCTGCTGGGCCGAGCCGCTCGGGCGGCCATTAGTATGCCGCTCGGCCGGGCCGTCCGTCCGCGCTCCGTCGGCCTCTGATGCGGCACCGTTACACGCGGCTGGCATCCCGTCAACAGATACCGACGCGCCGCGGATACACCCACTGCTCTACAGCCGGACACATAGGCTTTTAGTCCGCCTCAGATGGCAGACTGGTGCAATGGCAGGCCTTTAGTCCGCCTCAGATGGCAGACTGGTGCAATGGCAGGTCTTTAGTCCGCCTCAGATGGCAGACTGGTGCAATGGCAGGCCTTTAGTCCGCCTCAGATGGCAGACTGGTGCAATGGCAGGCCTTTAGTCCGCCTCAGATGGCAGACTGGTGCAATGGCAGGCCTTTAGTCCGCCTCAGATGGCAGACTGGTGCATAGGCAGGCCTTTAGTCCGCCTCAGATGGCAGACTGGTGCAATGGCAGGCCTTTAGTCCGCCTCAGATGGCAGACTGGTGCATAGGCAGGCCTTTAGTCCGCCTCAGATGGCAGACTGGTGCAATGGCAGGCCTTTAGTCCGCCTCAGATGGCAGACTGGTGCAATGGCCGGCCTTTAGTCCGCCTCAGATGGCAGACTGGTGCAATGGCAGGCCTTTAGTCCGCCTCAGATGGCAGACTGGTGCAATGGCAGGCCTTTAGTCCGTCTCAGATGGCAGACTGGTGCAATGGCAGGCCTTTAGTCCGCCTCAGATGGCAGACTGGTACAATGGCAGGCCTTTAGTCCGCCTCAGATGGCAGACTGGTGCAATGGCCGGCCTTTAGTCCGCCTCAGATGGCAGACTGGTGCAATGACAGGCCTTTAGTCCGCCTCAGATGGCAGACTGGTGCAATGACCGGGTCATCAGATGGTACATGACCGAACGGTGGCGGCGTTCATTGCTAATCGTTTTAGCAATAGGGCTTTACCAACTGGTAGGGCTATGCGACTCTCATAGACATAGACATAGACATAGACATAGACATAGACATAGACATAGACATAGACATAGACATAGACATAGACATAGACATAGACATAGACATAGACATAGACATAGACATAGGCATAGACATAGATATATATATATATATATATATATATATATATATATATATATATATATATATATACATAGACATAGGCATATGCATAGGCATATACATATACATATACATATACATATACATAGACATAGACATAGTCATAGACATAGACATAGACATAGACATAGACATAGACATAGACATAGACATAGACATAGACATAGACATAGACGTATATTTGAGCCATCCACAATGAACCTGTGGCTATTAGAGCCCATCGTCACCAGATACAAATAGTCAGTGGGAGTTAGAGGTGGCATACATGCAGTACAAACATTCATCGCGCAAGCACAGGTCCGGTCAACATCTTATGTGCCAAATGGCGCCGGCAACATGTGCCGCTTCAGTGCACGCCGGAAGGGCGCGACAGGTAGCCGTTTCAGGTCGTCTGGCACCTCGTTGTACAGCGACCGCCTGCGGGACAGGACACGTCGTTTTCCCATCTCAGTTGGGGACCGGGGCACGTACAGATCACAGTCCCGCCGGGTGTGTCGCTGGTGGACCTCATCCACAGTTCGCAGGCCGCTCGCTAGGCCCACGGGCTCACCCGGACGGATCACCATACCTGACAGATATTGTCGTTAATTACGTGTTTTCTCCAAGGGCCATCAATCGTTAAAGATACATAGCTCACTCAGAAAGCCATTGCTGGTGATGATTGTATTTCCTTTCTTCCCGATGCCGGACGCGGCGCGCTGCGGTGGTTCCATTGTAATTGGCGCGGTGGTCCCATTGTAATTGGCTCGGCGCTGCGGTAACCATTACCGTTTACTTGCGTGGTCGGCCTAATAACTACATAGCGCTACTGAAGCCATTTGTTGTCAGCCCACGACGTAGGACGCCGGCCGCTCCTCGACCCACGCTCGCCGTGTGCTCCTCCGCCAGTAGCCCATGTTACATTGGTTTCTGGTGACATTCCCATGTGCGGTGCTGGTGTTCCCTCGGTACACAGGTGTGCGGCGTTGCAGTCCCTCGGTACACGAGTGTGCGGCGTTGCAGTCCCTCGGTACACAGGTGTGCTCCGTTGCAGTCCCTCGGTACACGGGTGTGCTGCATTGCAGTCCCTCGGTACACGGGTGTGCGGCGTTGCAGTCCCTCGGTACACAGGTGTGCTCCGTTGCAGTCCCTCGGTACACGGGTGTGCTGCATTGCAGTCCCTCGGTACACGGGTGAGCGGCGTTGCAGTCCCTCGGTACACAGGTGTGCTCCGTTGCAGTTCTTCGGTACACGGGTGTGCTCCGTTGCAGTCCCTCGTTATACGATTTGCTATGCAGCTGTCCTTTCGCTCACGAGTATATTAATGCGTTTGAAGGGCTCCTCTCTACCAATAATGTTTTGCTATCTTTTTCTAATCTGAAATCCATATGATGACACTGGTGGCAGCTACTAATAAAATATTGATCTCCTTAATGTCCCTTTCAACCCCTTCAAAAGCAACATTCTCAGGGACATCATTCCCGTCTCAACATCTCCCCGTCTCACATGAAGATATCTTCAGTTTGCCTTCAGGCCCAAGAGCCACCGCCACTGTGGCATGACAATCACCTCAAACCGAATCCGGCCTCCGCCGGATAATCTTGACCAGGCTAGGAGCAAGCCGTCGCCAAGGCAAGCAGCTTTTTAGTGTGGAAAAACGTGCACCTCCACCGGGTCTGGCCGGCCGGCGGCCAACTGAAACAACTATCACCGCCGCGAACGGTACGGCTGGGGTTTGACCGGAGCTGGGACGGGCTACTGCGGGGCGCGGGGTGCGAGCGAGAGCCGCGGCAGCCGCTGTCCGCAGCGGCCAGAGTCAAGCCAAGGTCAGTGGTTTGCAGCTCCGTGGCTGGCGGTGGCATGTTGGCATGATCTCATGCCATGGCTGCAGTGATGAGAGCATGGACAAAGAGGCAAAGCAACAGGGCAGGAGTCAGCAGGCCAGAGTTGGGTGTTCGGTGAGTCTTACAAGCTGAGCCCGTTAGTTAAAGGCCACGACGGGACAGTGGTCTGGGATAAAGGAGACTCACACGGTGGAGTATCTTGCTCACATGTGCTCGGCGCAGTTCGGCACGCTGTTCGGAGTATGAAGTGGAACTAATGCTGACTGTCAGTGAAATGGCAAGGCATGCCCGGTAATTACAGAGAATGACAGAAAGAGAAGGTCATGTGATCCGTGCGACCACTGACGTCACTTGTCATGGGGTATCCAATAGAGAGGGAAGATGTGTCATACACACCGCAATGTTTGGCAACATCTGATTCACATCGCGGCTGGATGGCGACGGATGACCACGTTCAGGGCTTGACGAAGGCTTACCCCGTGAGTTTGGTGACGTAACTGGTCACCAGTGTTGCAGTGCTGGTCACAGCCCTCATATATCATTGGCCTTGGAGCGATGGACACGAAGAAATGCTTGTCATCTCTATTACTTCACAGTTATCTGAAGGCCGGCCGTGGGAACTCCAGGTTTGTGACATTCAGCTGGCTGAACCATGCAGCCCCCGCCGCCGCCGCCCCTGCCCCGCCCCCGCCATCGCCGCCGCCACCGCCCCCGCCGCCACCCCCGCCCCCACCGCCGCCACCACCGCCGCCACCGCCACCGCCCCCACCGCCACCCCCGCCCCCACCACCGGCCGCCACCGCCGCCACCGCCACCGCCCCCACCGCCGCCGCCACCGCCGCCACCGCCACCGCCCCCGCCGCCACCCCCGCCCCCACCGCCGCCGCCACCGCCGCCACCGCTACCGCCCCCGCCGCCACCCCCGCCCCCACCGCCGCCGCCACCGCCGCTGCCACCGCCACCGCCACCGCCGCAACCGCCCCTGCCCCGCCCCCGCCGCCCCCACCGCCGCCGCCACCACCGCCGTCATCGCCACTGCCACCGCCACCGCCACCACCGCCCCTGCCCCCGCCCCCGCCGTCGCCGCCGCCACCGCCGCCACCGCCGCCACCGCCGCCGCCACCGCCGCCACCGCCCCTGCCCCCGCCCCCGCCGTCGCCGCCGCCGCCACCGCCACCTCGGACTTACAAGTCACACCGGCGCGGTGCGGCGCTGAGTTTTGCCCTGATTGCGCTGCGGTTTGCGGCCGGTAGAGCCCCGGAAGCGGCGGCTGAGAACTGTGCTGTGGCATGTTCGACTGGTCTGGGTGCGGTCTGCCGGGCCCGACCTCAGGCCGATCGCCCTCCGCCGCCGCCCGCCGCCCGCCGCCCGCCACGGCCCACAGTCGGTTACTCGTGTGTTGAGATTCAGGCGGGTGCGATATCGGTCCCGGGAGTAGTTTGTTTGCTTTGGTATGATTGTGTAGCATTGGCGCTTTTTCGTGTATAGGCATTCAACTGGAAAATTTGGCGAAGTGACGGCCGGCCTCTGCTGGCAGATATCCGGAAGATTCCGACTTGTGCCCTAATATGATCACTGATAAATGTCAGGCTCGCCAACGGACACATGGCTGAAGCTAAGCACCCTCTGGTTATAAGCCGGTTTTCCCATTGGTTTGTGGTTATAATACGACTGAGAAAGTGCCTAGCCTTGCGGTCACGATGTACTATGAACTCACCGTTGCCTTAATATGGGCATAATTGCCGGCAACTCGATCTGTATTAGGAATATGCGTGCCGCAGTATGCCTCAGCACAATCAGAACTCTGCTGTAACTGGGTAACTTCAAAGCGCTCACGGTTCCATGATAGACAACTCCTCTTCAGTATGTACAATAACAACTAATTATGAATCGAAGGATCTCAGTCACACCAGTAGCTGGGTCGAAATCATTAATCTCATACCATGGTACTGGCTGGACTTATCAATTTCTTTCACGTTTGAAATAGCTTCAGCACCGGCTTGACTATATTAGGTCACCTACCTGCGCCTCAATTCCACCGACTCCTGAAAAGATAGGTATTCAGCAACGTGGAAAAGTGAAATTTGCATGATCATGAATGTGTGGCGAAGAGGGTTCTGTGACTGTGACCCACTAACTGGTAAACGATCTGTCAATTACCGGCCGTCCCTAGCTGTGGCTCGAAGTAGGGCGTCGGTTTAGCCCATTATAGCCATCGGTGTTCCAGACGGATTCTTTTGGATGAGCACTTATCGCATCCTCGGGCGCCTCATTCCCGTGGAATTTGATTTGAACCCCGGCCCCCGCGGCCGTGTGTCTTGGTATCGCGCCCAGAGCCGCCAGATCCATCACCAGGGAATGAGCTCGGGAGGGTGAAACCGAGACCTCCCGCTGCCTCGACCGCCACAGCCTGCTCACGAGTCATAACTCTCTAAGCTCGCCGCCTCGCCGGTAATACCCAGCATGTCCCTGAGCACGCGTCTCCGCTATCATTACTGCCCTTCGCGGGAGACAACACACGTACTGGAGATGAAACACCGTCCTGGTCCGATCTCTGACGAGACATGCCCACGTGGCGCCACAGCTGCGGTGGCGACGCTATGACGTTCGTCGGCGTCCATCGCCAGTCTGCCGGTCCGGAGATGATCCGTTTGGGAGGCCACTCTGTCCCAGCTCGGTCCCAGCCAGACTAGCTCGACCGGAGCGACCGGAGCGACCGGAGCGACCGGAGAGGCCGGAGAGGCTAGAGCGACCGGATCAGTCTCCCGCAGACAGGCCGGTCCGGTGCCGGTCCCGCCGGTCCGCGACGCCCACTGTGACACCCTGACCTAGTTGCAGACTAGTTCAGTGAACCCTTGCAACGCGCGTGCCCGCGGGCCCGAGCCGCCGCCGTCGCCGCCGCTGCACCACCCTGGCTGTGCCGGAGCTGGTCCCCGTGTCGGTGCCGGAGCCGGTGTCGGTGCCGGTGCCGGTGTCGGAGCCGGAGCCGGTGCTGGAGCTGGTCCCCGTGTCGGAGTCGGAGTCGGAGTCGGAGTCGGAGTCGGAGTCGGAGTCGGAGTCGGAGTCGGAGTCGGAGTCGGAGTCGGAGTCGGTGCCGGTGCCGGTGTCGGAGCCGGAGCCGGTGCTGGAGCTGGTCCCCGTGTCGGAGTCGGAGTCGGAGTCGGAGTCGGAGTCGGAGTCGGACTCGGAGTCGGAGTCGGTGCCGGTGCCGGTGCCGGTGCCGGTGTCGGAGCCGGAGCCGATGCCGGAGCTGGTCCCCGTGTCGGAGCCGGAGCCGGTGCCGGTATCGATGCCGCCCCGGGCCAGACCGGAACGGACGAACCCAGAGGCGACGCGTGTTCCGCCGGCACCACCCACGCTTCCGACCCGCTGCGTAGATCACATTACTGATACACCAGGGTCATCGGCTGGGTGCCGGGGTTAATTGGGGGATTAGCCCGCTGAAACGAGTTGCGCCGCCGATTGTCGGCACGGCATCGCCGGAAGAGCGGGTGAAAGTAGGATGACTGAAAATGAGCTCCATCTTCACGCTCGTCAATCATGTTGCGATGGAGAAGGTATACAGCTCACGCTTTGCATTGTAGCCGGGGGAGGTAGAACGATTGTGGTTAAGATTTGGGTCAATGGTTTGTCAACGTTCCGGATAAACCGGATGCATTCCGCAAGGGTATTTTAAGCTGTAATCGGAATGACGTCTCTAAAAAAACACCGTTATATGAGATAATGAGAACGGAACAAGAACCAACTGGTGTTCATTCGGAGCTTTTATACTCTCGCTACGTTTAAGTGCACACGCTGTCAAGTTAATTTCGCAAAGTATGGCTTTAGCAAGTGGAAAATGCAGCATAATATTGGCTGGCATGCCGTTCACCTGTTCAGCTGATCCTTTTAAATAACTGAAGGTATTCCCGCATTCACATCCTACTCCCACGCTTTCTGCAAAGGTACTTGGTGACGTCATATATGGACTATGGTGCCTCCTCGATCCACACCCTGTCCCCACGGATCCTGTTCAGGCTCCTTCATCCTGTGTCACGACTTCTGCACGGGTGCCGGGTACCGGGTGACGGGTGACGGGTGACGGGTGACGGGTGACGGGTGACGGGTGACGGGTGACGAGTGACGAGTGACGGGTGACGGGTGACGGGTGACGGGTGACGGGTGACGGGTGACGGGTGACGGGTGACGGGTGACGGGTGACGGGTGACGGGTGACGGGCGATGGGTGACGGGTGACGGGTGACGAGTGACGGGTGACGGGTGACGGGTGACGGGTGATGGGTGATGGGTGACGGGTGACGGGTGACGGGTGACGGGTGACGGGTGACGGGTGACGGGTGACGGGTGACGAGTGACGAGTGACGGGTGACGGGTGACGGGTGACGGGTGACGGGTGACGGGTGACGGGTGACGGGTGACGGGTGACGGGTGACGGGTGACGGGTGACGGGCGATGGGTGACGGGTGACGGGTGACGAGTGACGGGTGACGGGTGACGGGTGACGGGTGATGGGTGATGGGTGACGGGTGACGGGTGACGGGTGACGGGTGACGGGTGACGGGTGACGGGCGATGGGTGACGGGTGACGGGTGACGAGTGACGGGTGACGGGTGACGAGTGACGGGTGACGGGTGACGGGTGACGGGTGACGGGGTAGGTATGTACCTGGTACCTCCTGGCTTCACATCCCGCCGTCACGACTCCCACACGGGTCCCGGCTGACGGCCTATCGGGTTCGTACCCTAGCTTCCATGACCTCCCGGTCAGCCGTAAACAGGTCAAATGCATCAGTCAGACGAGCTATTGGTATGCAGCGTCCACACCTGGTCCAGGCAGAGAGGACGTGAGGCGATTTATAAGTAGTTAAACCTTTCAATGTTCACCATTTAAATTTGAAATGGCATGCAATATATACTTGCGGTAAATGCTATTGAATATTGATGCTCGAATTTGTTCAAACACTGGAAACTAGAATGATTCCCTTTAGGAATATTAGGGGTCTTGCACCAAACTCACCCCAAGTTTCTTCACCCGATAGGCTTCCTATATGGGTGTATTGCAGGGACATTGGACGAATATCGGCGGGAAAGGGGCCTATCGAAGAAGAAACTGGTGGGTGATTTTGGTGCAAGACCCCTAATATTCCTACAGGGAATAATTCTAGTTTTCAGTGAACAGATTAGAAAGTTGCACAACTGATGATCTCGGTTATATATGGATGAATACGCAGCATTATGTAGGCATGTATGCATGCATATATGCACTACACTTAAATGTCTAGATCCTCTCCTGTTCCTGTTCCTACTGGGAATCAAAATATTCACACGATTATACTACACTAAAAAGCACTAGAACAATAGTATTAGTTCCAAGATAAACTTCTGCAAGTGCTTGAAAATGTTCGCCCCGTATAGGTCGTTCGGTTGAGCGCGGTGATAGAAAGGTACTGTTTTACCGTCCGCTGGTCAGCACCAATTGGCTGCTACCTTGGCATATTAACCTGATCTCAGCACATATCTGTCAGGTCATGCTCTAGAATCGCTCCCTCTCCGGAGACTTGGCGACTCGTTTAGTTAGAGCCGCCATTCATGCCTTATCGCATCACGCTATCACAAAAGTACACGGTATTTATCTGGCTAACGTCTTATGTTGTAGCGGCGCCTGTCCAACAAGTATGACAGTTAATACATTAAATCGATTCTTCTCTTTTGAACAGATAAAGTCCAGTATTTTATTGCGATATATTTTGTTTCTTCTCCCATTTTTCTCCTTCAATTATACAACTAGGACCACGTTGTCTGGAGAAGGACGCGTTTTGTGTCTCCTCCAATGCCATTCAACACGGAGACTGCTCGGAGATTTCGTGCGGCTTGGCCAGCCTTTACGCTGTTTTATACCCGCTGAATGAAGGTGTACGAGGTGGAACGGCACCGGTGCTGCATTCTCTTGTCAGAGATACCTGCGCTGCTGCACGCGTCGCTGGTCAGCGCGTGCCCGGTGCCATTGAACTTCAGCCAGTCACGCACACGTAATCCACCTCCCCCTCCCCAATGACCGGCACCTCTGATATGATTCACATCCAGTACTACTGACTTAGTGACCGGTCACCGGACCTGACCGCTTTCTATCCACTCCCGTGACCGGTCGCTCCCGTACCCTGACCGCCGGGACGACCGATTCCGGGTCGCGTGCCGCGCTGCGATCCTGCAGGTATTGGCGGCATCTGCCACCACTTCCTGTGATGACCGGCCGGTCGGTCGGCTCAGTCCCATCTGGGTCAGAGCCGTGCCTCCGGCCTCCGCCACCGCGCCGCCGGCCGCTGCACCCGTCTGCATTGCTGCACCAGTCGCAGCACCCGGAGCTGTGCAGACAGTCTGCAGCGGGTCTGCTGCCGCGCCCCGTGGACATTCGGGGAAAAAATGATGGGAACTTGCCGATAAATTCATTTTCTTTATTCATGCTGCGTAAAAACAAATAGATGGTGCTTGTTTAATGAAACTGCCGAGGACCACAGGGATACGTGGACTAGTATAAATATTTATCGAAAGCTTCCGATAGCCAAACGTTCAAGGTCTTTCGGCAAGTGAATACTTTCGGCAAGATTTTCCATGCAACGATTTCTGAAGTAGGTATTTATAACCGCGCAGCAAGTTTTCGTCATTTATTCCCGTGTGCCGGAGGTGCCCAGCTTACCAAGTAGCCCAGCTGCTACGGTCGGGTGGTGGCGGGACAGCCACGCGCTGTGTCACGGCCAGTCGGCCGCCGCGCGCCCCCGTCACACCGTCACGCGTGTGACGGTCAGACGTGGTCCGGCGCAGAGACGGCGAGCGCGGCGCGGCGCGGCACGGCACGGCACGGCACGGCACGACGCGGCGCGGCGCAGTGTGGCGCAGAGGCGACGTGGCGCGGCGTGGTGTGGCGCAGAGGCGACGTGGCGCGGCGTAGAGCGTCTCTCCGGCCAGGCCGAGATCGGAGCTCAGCCGCGGTCACCGTTACCCGACCGTGGCGGAGGCATCTCACAGCAGCGGCGACACAGCGCGACACAGCGCGACACTGCGCGACACAGCGGCAACACAGCGCGACACAGCGGCGACACAGCGCGACACAGCGGCGACACAGCGCAACACTGCGCGACACAGCGCGACACTGAGCGACACAGCGCGGCACAGCGGCGACACAGCGCGACACAGCGCGACACTGCGCGACACAGTGCGACACAGCGGCGACACAGCGGCGACACAGCGCGACACAGTGGCGACACAGCGGCGACACAGCGCGACACAGCGGCACTGGCCGGACCGGCCCTCCTGACTCCGGCCGCGCCGCCCATCGCCGTGAATTGAAACGGCTGCTTTGCATGACAAACGCAGGTTTTGCGTCCCAGAAATTATGCAGGGGCGGGTCGAGGCAGTAAGTGAATGAGCTAACGGCTGCGTGTAAAGCGACAGTGAGCCGAGACGCATAGGAGTTGTGCCCGATTGCGCAATTGACTCAAGTTACTCCCGTCTTGTGGGCAGCCCATCACAACTGATAAGGAAGGAATGCCAGGAGTCGGGATCGGATCAGTAGAGGTGCAAGATTAGTAACAGATAATGTTAGACGATAAATTGCTCCTTCTACAGAAATCTAGCACCTCTTACCGGCAGCGCTCGATACTCTGCTGGCACCCTGCCCGAACCGTGAGGGGTCAAGTACAAAAGGATGACAACTTGAGTCCATTGCGTCATCGAGCACAACCAGTGAAAAAGTCGCATCACTATCGGGTGACGCGCCTGCGATCGGTACTTGATGTCGGCACTTCACTGCAGCGGAATGAAAAGGCGCTAGCGAGGCGAGGTCTCTGCACGGTATGGGAATGGCTGATGCCTTGATGACGTAGAGGTAGAGAGGAGACGGCCGATCGTGTCTCAGACTCTTGAGCCCCTCCCTCCAGAGTCTGTAGGTCAGCCCACACACGTCCGTGACACGCCCTCACCACCAGCCAACACCCGTCACGATCTCCCTAATGACACAGTAGTGCAAGCTCTTCAAGGTACTGGCTACTGACACGATTTAAATGCTTGTGTGCCGTTAGTGTACGGTAATATGGGAATGTATTCGGACCAAGCAATATAAAACAGCATACAAACGGGGCAAGATAATATATGCAGCCTTTATATGACACTTTTGTCAGATAGTTTTATGGAGTTAACTGCAAAGCCAGCAAACTTCACGCAATGTTTCTGAAACATATCTTCTTCCGTCTGAGGTGCGTTAGCACCATACAAGGCCAGCATTACTTCCAGAAAGCACTGCCGGAGCCGTCAGCAGCCAGCTCCTCAGCCTGTTCTTCTGCAGGACCAGACGTGGCGGGATGGCCGGCGTCAGGGGGAGGGGACTGGCTAACGGCTGTTCGGTCCGTTGTGACTCTGATAGGTGGCCTCGCAGAGACGGCCAGAGGCGGACCCGCAGAGACGGTCAGAGGCGGACCAGCTGAGACGGCCAGAGGCGGTCCAGCTGTGACAGTCAGAGGCGGACCCGCAGAGACGGTCAGAGGCGGTCCCGCTGTGACGATCAGGGGCGGACCGGACCTGGGACCGACCGACCGACCGCCGGGGTCAGGACCGCGGCCGGGACCGCAGCCGGGGCCGGGCCGGGCCGGGGCATCCCGCCGCTCGCGATGATTCAGCCAATGCTGGAGAGAGTGCAGCCACGGCCGTCCCATACAGATCGCCAAAGTGGCTGGCTTAGAAAGCTCCGCTTTTGCGCAGACCATGGTCTGACTAGGCAGGAACAGGAGTGCTGATGGTTCCAGTCCGTGGCATCTCACCGCCGGGCCGCCGCGCCGCCGCGCCGCCGCGCCGCCGCGCTGGCCTACAAACACAGCAGTGACGTGTGGATGCTGAGCGTGTTTGTATTTCCTGTGTGGGCTGTAGTTGACCTCCTGGAACAAAAAGACACTAATTTGGGTAAAATTGCACTAAAGTGGCGGTAGAGAAATATTTGTTATTGTTCGATGGTCAGTGTTTGTTTCTCGGTGGGAGGGCACAGTTTTGACAGTGCGGTAGGAACGCTGAAGGACTGGAATGGCATGCCTTGAGGCTGTCTGAGCGCTAACTTGGCTATTGTGTGATTCGTGTATCTTTCCTGTCTAAAGCGTGGTCTAAATAAGGGCGTTATAGTTCATAATAGTAGCGCTGTAATGATCTACTAAATGTGTTTTGTATTTCCGCTGTTCTTTTTACCTGTCTCGTGAGATGTTTTAGCTGTAGGTCCAGCACAGACAGATTGACCTTCTATATCTAGCCTTGCGCTAGGAAGAAGCTCAGGCCCGGGTGTGGCCGAGGTGAACGCTGTCTTTTCCGCAAGTCAGGTGGAGAAACTGTCCATGAATGATGCAGCAGTCGGCACCGGGGTGCGGCATCACGGACACTGTCCTAGAGTTGGCACGAGAAACTCTCAGCCACAAGAGAAAAAGAGAAAGAGAGAGCTGTCAGCACTTCTGCATATATTGACGCCTTCGAATCAAGAAAGTTGACTCCGCAAAAACAATATCCGGTGATGCCTTGGGAGATGGCTCTCCACCGCCCGCATTGCGTGACTTGGCAGGCGTGAGCACGAGTAGTTTCTACACCGTCACTGCGCTATACACGTCCCTCAAAACAGCTTGATTTCACATTTTAATCGAGTTTCGCTATCGCGTGGACCGCTGCTGTAGCTGCTGAGTTCGTTGCCGTTCCAATATCGGGGTGATCGCGTTTCCACGTTGCATGTGAAGATGGCCCGGCCTAGTCACACGGTCGGACTCCTGGTCGGACTCCTGGACTCCTGGACACGGCGTCAGCTCCTGGCTCCGGCGGTCACCCGTTTCAGAGTCCGTCGCTGTCCGGCGGCCCGCGGTCTCACGGGATGGCCCCGCAGCGGTCTGCCGCCGCCACCGCCGCCGCCGCCGCCGCCGCCGGTCACGTCCAGCCCAATCTCCATATGTATGAATCACGTCATCGGCCCGAGTAGGTCCGCTGCGGCCTTATCATGACGTCACTGACCTGGAACGGCCGGCCGGCCGGGCTGGACGGGCTGGCGGCTCGTCAGACGCCGTTCTCGGCCCAGATCGCCGGCCGGCCGGAGGCGGTCGCCGCCGGACATCAGCAGTCCACGTCTGGTCACGGTTCCACGTCTGGTTACGACGGTTCCGGGTGGGCGGTGACGCCCGTGGGTGGAATGCGAGGCTTCACGGGACCGGCGCGACCGTGCCGAGTCGCACGAGGCTCGGGTCGCCGGCATTGGAATGGTCAATTGGAAACGGGCGACGTATTGTAGGTCAGCCGCCTGGCTGTCCCCGCTGACGGATGCTCATCAGTGTACAATGGGCTTTCTTCTGGCACAGGTGACTAAAACGCGCTGTTTGTGTGTTTAGGAACTTCCTGCAGCTTGTCGCTGCGCCGGGAGTTATTTTACCTGGCCGGCATCTTCAATGCAGGGGGGGGGGGGGGTTCTAGGGGGATATATGGCGGTGTTCAAGCGACACGCATCGCCAAGCGTTGAACACTCCACGAAGCGTCCGCTGACATTGCATTGTCCCAGAGGGCAGAGCATCCCTGATTACAGATCTGTACCGGGTGTACTCCGTCTGCCCCACATACCGATGACGTCATATATTGGATACATGCTGAACCAAGGGCATTTAAAGATAAGTTCATGTGGCGCAGTGGGGGACTTCCAGAACGTCAAGTGAATTTCATCCGTCGTTCTTTCGTACTCATTTAAAAATTGCCTTTCGGCGACAGAATCAAGCATTACTGGGTAAACACGCGCGGTGGAAGGGGGGTTGTACCCCACTTTTGCAACCCCTTACAAGTTTTCGTGAATAGCTCGCAAACGAAGCGGCGCAGGGCGGTGTTTTTACGCGACATTTACGCCAACTCAATAGCCGATGGTTTGGCATAAAACAAATAAAAATCGGTCGATCAATTTGTGAGTTATACGGATTTACATTCCAAGATGGCGGCCAGAATCGAGGTAGGCAAGGCGATATCTTCGGAATCAATAGTCGGATCAGGATGATTCAAACGCCATTCGGTAGACAATGTCAATGTTCATCCCCAGAAACAAGTTTGGACACATTACTGGTGAACTGTGACGTCACAGAGGTCAAATTCTCAAAATTGGGACATTTTGCTAGATTTTTCCTTCGTGACCTCGTTTGACCTTGCAGATATTGACCGAAGGTCATGAAATTTTTGAAAATGTAGATCATCATAACACCTACCTACCCTGCAAGTTTGATGGTTCTAGCTCTCATACTTTCGGAGATCTTAGGAGGGGCACTAAGGTGACCCCCCTCCACTGCGTGTTAGTGGCATACCCCTCTCCACTGCGCGTGTTAAAGGAACTGTCCCACCTTCCCAAAAGTTGTCAAATGTACGCCGCCTGTGGTGCACAATATGAAGTAATTGTTGCCGAAAACGATTATGACATTTGTTTCGATCAAACAGTGCTCAATTTAATAAAAAGTTCAGTTTTAATATTTGGGTTGATGACATCATATTGAGCTCCAGAGAGCTACACAGAAATCTCTTACGCTGCCAAAGTATGGGCACAATTATTTCGAGACAATTCTGGCGCTTTGAATACAAAACAAACCAACTACCAAACCATTGAAACGTGGCAAATATCTCCAAGGTTCACCTTAAAACAAGTCGACTATCATTACCAGTTGGGTAAAGAGAGACGACGCTGTCGGTTTAGAGGCCCTATTAAAATACACATGGGCCTTATTTTTTACAGATGTCAAAATCAAACTCGAATATCTTTTTGATTAGATCATTGCGGTTGTTTTAACTGCTACCATACTTAATTTGAACGCCAAGGCATCAAAATGGCTATCTCAACTCAAATATAATGTTAAGGTGGGATAGTCCCTTTAAGGCAAGTTGTATTTCTTCGGTTAACAAGAAACAGAGAGATGATCAATGAAGAAGAACACGTGCACATAGGTTGTCATAAAATGTAAGCGGATCACTTGTGTTATTTATATAGATGCACACAATATAACGCGCTTCTTGTGCGACCCACAGAAGTTCATCACATAGCGCAGGCCCCATCAGATAGCGCAGGCCCCATCACATAGCGCAGGCCCCATCTGATAGAGCTGCCTCATCAGATAGCGCAGGCCACATTGACTTCGATATCAGTTGACTTCAGGTGTCGAAAACCACATGTCGAAAATCACTCGTTACATAACGTCAGGAATTGTATAACTGTTCGCTGGGCGTGGTGCACAACTAGCACCGATAGCCTGGAATGAGGAGTGGCTTAGGGAGATGGCCAGTGATAGCATGAAATGCCTCCAGTTTAAGATTGTGTCGGCCTTGAACCAGTCGGGCGCTGATGTGCCCTCAGGGCAAATCGGTAACAAAATGTTTAAATGAGGCAGTTCTAATTGCACATACGCAAAAACGCCTCCGCTTTCAGAACACACGCCCTTTAATTGGAGTCAACCCTTGCTGTGCCTGAGACTGATAAGTGAGCCTTGCGGGGCGGGCGGGGCGGGGCGGGGCTGGGCGGGGGGGGGGGGGGGGGGGCTGCGGCGGACGGGGGGCCATCGGCGCATGGTGCCGATCCAGCAGGGTGTGGCCCCGGTGGCAGCGGACACAGGCTGCCCTTCAGACGACCCCGGGAGAGAACCTGCTTACCTTCGGCGGCTCCAGCAGATGCCGCCGCCGGCCATCCTTGGGATCCGGTACCAGGCAGCGGGCGGCACCGGGCGACAAAGAACCGAGGGGACGACGTCGAGGCGCCGTTCACAGCAAAGACACTTTCTCTCTGACTCAGTTGAAGATCCGGTCATCTGCGTCATGTCTCACGATCTGACTTCCTCTCAGGCACTTCACATTCCAGCAGTCTTTTGCATCTGCAGAATCAATTTGTGGCCGAATAGCGAGGCGTTTTTTGTCTGGTCAGATAGCGGTTTTGTCTGCGAGCGGTCGCTGAGGTCCAGCTGGTCACGATCTCAGGCTTCACAGACTGCCCACCTGACCAACTGGACCTGGTCTATCCGTCAGGGACCAGCTGGCCGTGGTCTGTCCGTCAGGGACCACCTGACCAACTGGGCCTGGTCTGTCCGTCAGGGACCAGCTGGCCGTGGTCTGTCCGTCAGGGACCAGCTGACCAACTGGGCCTGGTCTGTCCGTCAGGGATCAGCTGGCCGTGGTCTGTCCGTCAGGAACCAGCTGTCCGTGGTCTGTCCGTCAGAAGCGGTCTGTTCAATGTGTTATCACAGCGCGGACAGGGTCTATCCACTGGTCCTGTTAGACTGGTCCTGTGGTCTAATCGGACCTTGCCTGGCCGCCCTCAAACAGTGTGGTTTGCCCAGGCGCAGCTGAACAAAACACATGACTCGGAGTTGCGGTTGATATGACAGCACGGCATTTGTTTCTCATAACTTAGTCGTTGTAACTCGATGTTGTCATGCACATGTAAGTTTTGACTCTCGTCGGCATTTAAACATTGGATCTGGATATGCATTCCACATCTCACCGTCACCTGACCTACTTTACTCGTTTAGTTATGGTCTCTATCAACGTGAATCTAACACGAGCTGCATGACGCGTGCTGACTCTGGCGTCAGGTGTTGCAGCCCACGCTTATTCATCTTCCAGAAATGCGTGACATTGACGTTCGTGTCAGCGGTCTTAAAGATATCTAAACGATCGTTTGAGTGGGCTGGATGCGATAATATCTAATGGAGCGTGCTGCTGCTAAGGCGGCTGGCATTGCAACATCCAGAGAGAAGCAGGGTCGGTGAAAGTGTTTAGTGACAAAAGTCGAGCAGTGCAGAACAATGGTCTCGTGCGGCTAGTTCCGTTTCAATGCAGGCGATTGCGGAAAGTGCGTGAAGACAAGTTTCGAATTGGTAACCAAATTCCTTACATATTAACTTAGTGAAATTCAATGTTGCAATGCATTATCAAGGTTTAATTCAGAAAAATGCGAATGGTGGTCATTTATTTCGTTGTCAATTTATTCGCCAGTGCACTTACATTTTTAAGTACGTGACTAAATGATCGGTGCAACTTATGAAAAATGCAATGGCGCGCCTGACCTATTCAACTAGGGAATAGTCATTCCAGCTTGAATATTTTCTTTATGGCTCTCTGCACTTGTATACCACCTTGCAGACGATCATATTTTACATTTTTCTCCCAGCGAACCATTAACTAGATAATCCCGTATCCTCCAGCATTGCAACACGGATATGTGCTGCACTTTCAATGCGCAACGCTCCGTTTCCCCATCCCCGCGGCGGCGGCGTCGGCGGCGGCGGCGGTGGCGGCGGTGAACGAGTCACAAGGACACGGACTGACGCCACCACCGGGGTTCGACCACACCCTGGGACCCAGTCCAGTCTTGCCACATCGGCCAGCCGACCCGCTCCCGCCACGCGCACCTCCGTGGAACCCGCCCGGTACCGCCGCCCCCGCTCCCGCCCCACCCCGGCCATCCGCTGCCGACCCGACCCGACCCGACCCGACCCGCCGCCGCCGCCGCCGCCGCCCGGGTTCTCCATTGTCTGGGGTGAACGTCCAAGGTCGGGCTTCGGACGCTTTCGAGGATGATTGGTACACCGCCCTCACCGATCGCACCTTGTGACCCGGGGATCGGATAGGGCGGCGGTCCGCAGGCACTTTTGCCTTTTATTTTGATATTTTATGATGTGCTAATAAATACTCAGACGTGTTCGCTTGAAATGCTTAAACAAATGGAATTCACAATTTATACACCGTTGCTCCTCTAAGATCAACAGTAAAAGGATAAGCGGAGGATTAGTATCGTTGCACCTCTGCTTGCAGGAGCAGAAATGTTTTGACATAAGAAATGGACATCCAATATAACAGATAAAGCTTCCGTAATTGCATCTTGGCACCAGTTTCCCACTTCCTTCGCCCATCACACTCTGGTGCCGGTCCCTTTCAGTTCAGTTGCGTTCCTCCGGTTCCTCCGGTTCCTCTGGCACAGCTACACACCTCCGCCTGAGTTCCTCCGGCTGGCCGCCACACCGGTCCGTGGACGGGTCCGTGTCGCGACACTCCCATGGAGGTCAATGTCCCGTGGGTGTGGCGGACGCGGCGGCGCTGGGCACAGGTGTTCCGACGGCGCGCCGCGGGAGACCAGGGCCCTTCCGCTGAACAACAGACCGTCGGGAAACGGGGAGAGATCGTCCCCGAGTCCCGAGTCCCGAGTCCCGAGTCCCGAGTCCCGAGTCCCGAGTCCCGAGTCCCGAGTCCCGACTCCCGAGTCCCGACTCCCGAGTCCCGACTCCCGAGTCCCGAGCCCCGAGTCCCGAGTCCCGACTCCCAAGTCCCGAGTCCCGAGTCCCGAGTTGACAGACTATCAGATGAACGATACCGAGGCCGGTATAGTTAGGAATTAGTTACTTTGAGTGAACAACTCGGCTTTGACTACGACCTGAAGTTTATTGTGTGATAATCATATATAAAATAGTGTACTGGCAGGCAATAAATATACCACGAGTGACGAATGTATTAAGTCTTTGCTGGCCGCGTTGCATATCCGCAGTACATAAATGCCCATTGACTACACTGGCATAACAACTCCACCGCTGTCTGTTCCACATGATTCGCGTTCCACAGCCTTTACCGATATCGCTAACGGCCGGTGTCCTAGTTCGGCTCTCCAGCCCGCATTCAGACCAGTGTCTGCCCGAGCCGTGTTGTCTGATCGGCTGGCGTGGCCGCCGCGGCAGAGGCGGCCAGCGGCCAGCGCACACTGGGCCAGCCGGCCGCCATAAGCGCTAGAAATTATCTGCGGCCAAGATATTGGTCTCGGGACTACAAACGAAGACCCCGGGGTATTAGGACATGGGAAAGCGTATCGGTGCAATTTATTTTTCTGAGACATGCTCCTGTTTTTTGTGTTAATGGAAATTATCGTAGGGGGGGGGGGGGGGGTGCAAGTAGACCCCACTGATATCTCAAAAAAGTATTTGTTATAGAGACGTAAGTGTGGGCTTAAACGATCTGCTGTGGCGTAATTCACCACACGAATACTTGTTGATTCTAAAATGTTTACAAGGGCGTATTCAGGGGGCTAATAAGCGAGGCCTGTACAGTTAGCATGACTTACAAAGCACTTTCCCAAATCCTCTGGCCTGTAAAGTTAGCCTGATTCACAATGCCCTTTCCCAAATCCTCTGGCCAAAGGTGAAGGAGCTGAAAGAGATAATCTGAAAGAAATAGATAAGCTGAAAGAGATACTCAGCATGAGGTGTTAATACTATTAAACGTGCGCAATGGCGATGCCCGGAACATTTTTTTAGAGTACTTAATTGATCATACAAGCAATATTTAATCAAACACCAAAAATATCTTGGCAATGACGTAGAAAGCCTTTATATTCATCCATGTGACCGAACTCGCTGATCTGCTAGCCTGGTCTGACCTGACACAATTTATCTCATCATAAATTGCTAAGTGTAGACTCTCCTGGCCTGCTTTTAACTTAAATATGCAATACAATATGGTTCATTGTTTTTTTGCTTAGCGTTATTTCAATAAACCTCACGATATCGTCGTTTTTCACCTTCGTCACCCCACCATGTCTGCGGACAAAATCGAATAACTGACGCCGCGAAATCATGTATAACACTCACGGAGGTCAATGTCTCAGCACGGTCATATAATACTAGGTAACGCGGAGCCGAGCCTTCAACATAGGGCTATGGGAAGCATGTCGTCAGCTAGTGCTGTGTAAACAAACCAAAGTTTTTAATACATTGTTAATACTTTTTGTAAGTATTTGGAACGAAGCTGATATAATTTAGAATAATCTATTGAAATATATTTGTATAAGTCAGATTTGGGCATTTTGAAATTCATATTTAGAGTTGACGGGGGAATGGGTTAGAGATAGGTGAAAGGGGAATGGGTTAGAGAATGGGGCGTATTTGGCGTACAACCTGACGTGTATGTTTCATGAACAAATAACACATGATTGGGAAACCACATGCAATTGATACAATACATACACAAATTTTGCAATGAACTATGATTAATTTTTTTTTTAATGTTTGAGAAATTATACCTAACATATACAAATGCATGGTAAAGTACATTTTCTAAGACTTTACCACAACATCCTGACAATGTGTATAACCGTGGTGGGAACTGCCGGATCATACGCCCAGATTTCGTGTTTGAGGGGAGGTCTAAAGAACCGTTAAGATTAGCAGGCAAACCCATGCTCCAAAACTACTGGACCGATCTGGCTGATTCTGTTTTACCATTCGATTCCAAATGATCTGACACGGTGCCGTTTTGAGTTTTATACAGTTTAGTCCACCCTAAGGGTACCAAATTGTCAATTGGATCACAACTTTTAGTACAAATTTGCAGGCAAGCCCATGCTCCGAGACTTTGGGACCAATCTGCGTGATATATTATATCTGTCGTGGTCCAAAACGATCCTGTTTTGTGTTTTATACACATTGGTCCAATCTAAGTGGACCAAATTGGACCAAAACTTTTAATACAAATATGCAGACAAGCCCATGCTCCGAGGCTATGGGAGCGATCTGCGTGATTTCTTCACCATTCGATCTGGTGTGCTCCAAAACGGTGCCGTGTTGCGTTTTATACAGATTGGTCTACTCTAAGTGGACCAAATTGAACCAAAACTTTAGTACAAATTTGCAGGCAAGCCCATGCGCCGAGGCTATGGGAGCGATCTGCGTGATTTCTTCACCATTCGATCCGGCGTGGTCCATAACGGTGCCGCTTTGCGTTTTATACAGATTGGTCCACTATAAGTGGACCAAATTAAATGTTGTTATCATTCTATTAAATCAAAGGGCAATGGCTTGGACACCCCTAAATATGGACTAGGTGTGCCAAGATAACGGTGGAAAGTGAACTTTGAAGTCAGCATTGTTATTCAAATGCTATTTGAAGCAATCTCATTCTGGGGTATACCAAGGTAATATTTAATTTTAGTTACTAGGAAGCTTTACTTAAGTTACATTAATATCTTGAGTGTTTACTTCATATAAATTTGCGGAAAAGTTGGATTTAACATCAATATAGCAACGCTCACAGTATACACTATCTAGGCGTAGGAACAGGGGGTAAGGGGGCAGCCCCCCCCCCCCCCCTCAACATTTTGGATTTTAACATTACGCCTATGGGCGTTGCATGGAAAAAATCGACTTCAGAATGTCCGCGCCCCCCCCCCCCCCCACACTTGAACATAGTTCCTACGCCCCTGTACACTATACACCGACAAGCACAAGATTAAACGTTTCTGTTGCAGCCAGCTAGTTATTTCAGACAATGCAAATGGTGACCCTTATAAAATAAAGAGTGAAGTTAACTAAGAACGCTGAAAAAAACTTTGATAAATAATCGCTGCTCGAGAGAAAAATCAACAGAAATAATTCCCTAACATTGTAATCTCGGATGTCGTATTTAGTAGCCGCGTCTGAATTCTCGCCGGCGATTTCGGCTATTTCGGTATATCCGGAATCGGAGGACAAATCATCAGCTGACCTACCGTTCTTTTGATGGCGGCTAACTGCACCAGCCTGGGTCTCAGTGTTCCGTCAACCAATAGCGACATTAACAAAACGGCCCATACCTGTCGGTATCAATAACGGAACAAAGTTAAGAAAACACAAGTGCAATATACGCGAGCCAATACCTGATGGTGGACGAAACATACATGCAAGGCAAGTATTTGGTGCCCCATGTACACATGTAGTACATTATGCACACTCAACAACAATAAAGAAGTTAAATCATGGTTCCCTTCGCCTGTCTCGTTACGTAACCAGATCATGTCACTCTTAGCCCGGGGGCGGCCTCAGTGAGGCCTGTCCGACTTAAACACGATGTTTTCAAGCTTTATACAAGTAAACTGACATAAAAACACTTGAACTGTTCATACATAATATATCTAAACGCCTTCAACTATATGACAAATAGTAAATGCCACGCTACCAGCATGCCCTGGCCGAAAATATGTATTCAGCTTCATTTGATTTGAGTATATTTGTATTAAAACACGCGCTTAATAACTCTGACATCTTTGAATGAACTTCAAAGACTCGTGGAACAAACTTTCTCATCAATTTAGTCCCAACCTTTTGAATGGCCGGATTTCCAAGGTGAGGACCAGCGCCAAACAGACCTTGTTGCGCAGGCGCTGACCCCTAACGTCCGATTGAGTAATGGACAACTTGCAGGTCACCTAACCCACTACTTTAATGTATTTATTGAACAGCAAATGTCGATTAAAAAAACAATATAAATTGTCACTTTACTATAAATTCCTCCAAATCATCAACACTTAAAATAATTAAGTATAATAACGTAATTTGACATTCTGCTCTCTGATTGGTCGTGACGTCAGATGGCAATAGTTCCGGCGATCAGTTGCCGTGAGGTAGTCCTCGGTTAACACATTTCCTTTTAATCTGGCGGTTCAACAGAAAAATAAATAGCATACTTATCACACGCAAATTAAAGCATGTGAAACGGATAATTTAATCAGAGGCCTCTTGCAGGGGCGTGATAACTACTTTGAAGTTGGGGGCAGCGGCGGAACTTTTGTTTTTCGTTGGGTTTATAATTGTGACAGCGGAGACCAGAGGCCTTCCGCTGAACAACAGACCGTTTGCAAACGGAGAGAGATCATCCCCGAACCAGAGGCCTTCCGCTGAACAACAGACCGTCTGCACACGGAGAGAGATCGTCCCCGAGTCCCGAGTCCCGAGTCCCGAGTCCCGAGTCCCGAGTCCCGAGTCCCGAGTCCCGAGTCCACAGTCCCGAGTCCCGAGTCCCGAGTCCCGAGTCCCGAGTCCCGAGTCCCGAGTCCCGAGTCCCGAGTCCCGAGTCCCGAGTCCCGAGTCCCGAGTCCCGAGTCCCGAGTCCCGAGTCCCGAGTCCCGAGTCCCGAGTCCCGAGTCCCGAGTCCCGAGTCCCGAGTCCCGAGTCCCGAGTCCCGAGTTCCGAGTCCCGAGTCCCGAGTCCCGAGAGTCTCGAGTCCCGAGTCCCGAGTCCCGAGTCCCGAGTCCCGAGTCCCGAGTCCCGAGTCCCGAGTCCCGAGTCCCGAGTCCCGAGCTGACAGACTATCAGATGAACGATACCGAGGCCGGTATAGTTATACATTAGTTATTTTGAGTGAACAACTCGGCTTTGACTACGACCTGAAGTTTATTGTGTGATAATCATATACAAAATAGTATACTGGCAAGCAATACATATACCACGAGTGACGAATCTATTAAGTCTATGCTGGCCACGTTGCATATCCGCAGTATATAAATGCCCATTGAACTACACTGGCATAAAAACTCCACCGCTGTCTGTTCCACATGATTCGCGTTCCACAGCCTTTACCGATATCACTAACGGCCGGTGTCCTAGTTCGGCTCTCCAGCCCGCATTCAGACCAGTGTCTGCTCGAGCCGTGTCTGATCGGCTGGCGTGGCCGCCGCGGCAGAGGCGGCCAGCGGCCAGCGGCTGGCGGCTGGCGGCCAGCGGCCAGCGGCTGGCGGCTGGCGGCTGGCGTCCAGCGTCCAGCGTCCAGCGTCCAGCGTCCAGCGTCCAGCGTCCAGCGTCCAGCGTCCAGCGGCCAGCGTCCAGCGTCCAGCGTCCAGCGGCCAGCGTCCAGCGTCCAGCGTCCAGCGGCCAGTGGCCAGCGGCCAGCGTCCAGCGGCCAGCGTCCAGCGTCCAGCGGCCAGCGGCCAGCGGCCAGCGGCCAGCGTCCAGCGGCCAGCGGCCAGCGGCTGGCGGCCAGCGGCTGGCGGCTGGCGGCTGGTGAACCAGCGGACAGCGGCTGGTGAACCAGCGGCCAGCGGCTGGAGAACCAGCGGACAGCGGCTGGTGAACCAGCGGCCAGCGGCTGGAGAACCAGCGGACAGCGGCTGGTGAACCAGCGGACAGCGGCTGGAGAACCAGCGGACAGCGGCTGGAGAACCAGCGGACAGCGGCTGGTGAACCAGCGGACAGCGGCTGGAGAACCAGCGGCCAGCGGCTGGTGAACCAGCGGACAGCGGCTGGTGAACCAGCGGACAGCGGCTGGTGAACCAGCGGACAGCGGCTGGTGAACCAGCGGACAGCGGCTGGTGAACCAGCGGCCAGCGGCTGGTGAACCAGCGGACAGCGGCTGGTGAACCAGCGGACAGCGGCTGGTGAACCAGCGGACAGCGGCTGGTGAACCAGCGGACAGCGGCTGGTGAACCAGCGGACAGCGGCTGGTGAACCAGCGGACAGCGGCTGGTGAACCAGCGGCCAGCGGCTGGTGAACCAGCGGCCAGCGGCTGGTGAACCAGCGGACAGCGGCTGGTGAACCAGCGGACAGCGGCTGGTGAACCAGCGGACAGCGGCTGGTGAACCAGCGGGCAGCGGCTGGTGAACCAGCGGACAGCGGCTGGTGAACCAGCGGCCAGCGGCTGGTGAACCAGCGGACAGCGGCTGGTGAACCAGCGGCCAGCGGCTGGTGAACCAGCGGACAGCGGCTGGTGAACCAGCGGACAGCGGCTGGTGAACCAGCGGACAGCGGCTGGTGAACCAGCGGACAGCGGCTGGTGAACCAGCGGACAGCGGCTGGTGAACCAGCGGACAGCGGCTGGTGAACCAGCGGACAGCGGCTGGTGAACCAGCGGACAGCGGCTGGTGAACCAGCGGACAGCGGATGGTGAACCAGCGGACAGCGGCTGGTGAACCAGCGGACAGCGGCTGGTGAACCAGCGGACAGCGGCTGGTGAACCAGCGGACAGCGGCTGGTGAACCAGCGGCCAGCGGCTGGTGAACCAGCGGCCAGCGGCTGGTGAACCAGCGGACAGCGGCTGGTGAACCAGCGGACAGCGGCTGGTGAACCAGCGGACAGCGGCTGGTGAACCAGCGGCCAGCGGCTGGTGAACCAGCGGACAGCGGCTGGTGAACCAGCGGACAGCGGCTGGTGAACCAGCGGACAGCGGCTGGAGAACCAGCGGACAGCGGCTGGAGAACCAGCGGACAGCGGCTGGTGAACCAGCGGACAGCGGCTGGTGAACCAGCGGCCAGCGGCTGGTGAACCAGCGGACACCTATCGCTCCCGGCATTACCACGCTCCGTTTCGGCCCGACGGCCGGCTTTGTGCAACATGCTCGGCCAGCGTGACGGGCCTGCCCAGGTGGCCACGGGTCACGGACGGCCGTGACGGACTATCATCTATACCGTCATCCGGCGCCGATAACCCGGTCACAAACGTGCTCCGGGGGCGCACGAGCCGTTACACAAAACGGAAGATTGTTGCGTCGAAGCGCTCCAGTTTTTGTTCGTGCGATAGAGGATTAGACAATGGACATGGAGGACACAATCTTGTGTCGATCGTTGGATATCTGTTGTCTCTCAAGTTAGCCGGATGCAAAACTGAACAATGAATTTGAAGATTGTCACTTCCGAGCAACATAGCGGTCGTGACCCAGTAACAAATAACCGCATTTAGCTAATGGCGGCATTCGTCTCCTTCAAATCACCGTGCAGCCTTCCCAGATTCCTCGCCTCCGTGTTTTCCACCCCTTGCGGGCTGACGCAACCACAGCCGGTAGCCGCAGCAGCCATGCATACTAAGGCCGGTACCAGCAGCACCTATGTATAATGTATACCGTATATTGCACCCGGCAGTAGTTAGTCGCGGCTGTAGACACTCTGTACTGTCTGAAGTGGCTTCCGTCTCCGGGCGCCGGCCTCTCACGGTCGGTCGGGCGGCAGTGCTGACCGCGGACGTCCGGGTCCGGCCGGCGATCTATCGCGCCGGAAAGCCGCCACAAAGGTCACCCACTAATGGGCCACTTGTTCTCACACCGGCCACGGCTGGCCGCCGGCAAAAACGGTGCTGTCGGCCGACCGCCGCCCCCACGGCGGCCAGACACGCCCAGAGTGAAGGCACGATGGAGGAGAGGGTGGAGACGGGGCGGGGAGGTCGATACGTGGGGGAGGGTGAACATATTTTGGCGTCTCGTGTTTTCAATAGTGAGTGTTACAGATGTGGTCAGGCACACCTCCGTGGAGAGAAATGCAACGTAGTCTTGACTCTTGAGCACACAGGGTTCCATGGTTATTCCGGAGATCGATCATACCTGGGACGCCGGCGCTCTTATCTTCGGCAATTACGACCCCAAACAAGTGTCTTCTCTTCTTTGTGACCGAAAGAAAAACAAAAATAAACGACATAGACTTCCAGAATCACATTCGAAAGACTATGAGTTCTTGGTCATTTAAAATGTAACAGTAACTCTGCCCTGGAATCTAACCAAAATAATGATAAGTCCGATACCTCAGCCATTGTACTAACATAAACAACTAATATTGTATGAGCGTCTCAATGCTTATTGAGTATTGTAGCTAACGCCCACTTTCTCCTTTGCAGATCGAGGCCATGGGCAGTTGGCGTCACAAAATGCAGGTAAGAACCAGAGACTGTAATTCGTTTATTCAGTCCTGTATTATGCGTGCCAGACACACTCACTTCTGACTTCTACAGACTGACGGACACACAACTACGGCATTGACACGGACTGACTCGAGGCAGAAAAGACCCTGACATATCCTTGTTAACGTTTCCCTCCTCCCGACCTTTCTGAATGGACGGTTCAGATTTCAGCGTACGACTGACAAAGGCTCTTGGTGACTTTTTGACGCTTTTTTCGGCGCGACTTTTCTACGACGGCTGCGATGGATCGAATGACACTTCTACGACAATCCGACAAATGAGGAGACCTGGAAGACTCCGTGACACGCTTTCCGAAGACGGTTTATACTTGACTGGTGTAGTAATTACACCAACGAACAGAAACTGGGAAAGCGACGTTGTGCAATACGACATCATTTTCCAGGAAGTATGACCGATACAGAAGAAGAAAGTATTTTGTTGCAGTGTCGGAGACGAAACAGAATCATAAAAATAAGCAGAGTAGCTATCACTGTTTTGCACGACAGGAGAAACTCGACAAATATAGCTGCGGTGACTTTGAGGATGGATGCCTCTGGACGTTTTGACATGAGACGACGGCACGGACCGGACATTCGACGGCTGCAGATTATCCGATAGGACTTTTTACTGCGGACGAATCTTTGGAGACTGTAGACGAACCTCCGACAGCGGTAACGGCACTGTTATTCCACGAGCAATGACAGGTTTTGCAACTCTCTTCTGCATGCATGTCTGTTGGCAACATTTCTTCCTTTTGCATGTTCTCATTTACTATCTTCAAATCGTTTCGTTTGTGGTGTGCCTCTCTGTGTCTATCACCTCTCTTCTGTACTTTGCTATTATTCGTGTGTTCCATGTCGCCCAACTATCTCCCTTCTCTCTTCTGTTTCTCTATCAGAAGGCGCCCCGCAGTCGACTCCGTTCAGTGAAGAGAGAGCCCTGCACCTGCTGGAGGACTTGGCCGTCGGCGGCAGCCAACTCACTACCGTCACGTACGTCGGCTTCGCCAACTTCATCACCACCATCGGCAGCACCGTGGTGGTCTTCATGCCACGCACAGGCAGTGGAAGCCATGTCGCTGCGACGACGCGCGCGGGAAAGAGCATTGCGAGGAGCAAAGCTCCAGTGTTCATACCGGGAGGCAAAGTGACCAAGACAAAGGCCACGACGCCAGTAGAACGCACCGCTGCAGTCTTCATGCCGAGGGCAACCAGCGTGTTGAAGGAGGCTGTTCCAGTGTCTGCAGTAACACTAGCAGCGATCGCAGCGGAGAGCCAAGCGGAGTCCAGAGTGCCATCCAGCGGAGACCACTCCACTGCCAGCACCCGCGAATTCAACACCAACGAGCTGTACCCCACCGGTCTGGTGACCTCCATCGGAGGCACGCTGGTGCAGAGCGACATCACCACCGTCTTCACCACCCTCTTCTACGGCACCTACATCAAGGGTCGATACGCCAAGGTGGCCAGGAGCGCGTCCAGCATCTACCACGGCCGGGACCTCAGCACCACCGCATCCCAGCGGACTGCAGCTATCCTGAACACCCCCGTCTCTTCAGCGGTGCTCGGCCAGAAAACTCTAATCCGCGAGCCACCCGCATCCAGCGCTTCGGTCAGTAACAGCCTGGCACGCGCTGTCGGTAGCGATTCAGCCAAACAGATTATCGTCAGCGACGAGACTGCCCAAGTCCTGAAGCAGAGCCGTGCTCTAGAGGGCAGCGTGGGGTCGACCGCCACGCCAGCGCTCTTCTCCTCCCACGCCGACGCCGAGGAGGTTAAGTCAGTGCTGAAGACCTACTACACCACCTACACGTACTTCACGACGCTGCTGAAGGACGGCACGAGCGCGGTGCGCAGCAGTCTGAGCACAGTGAGCAGCGTGGCCACGGAGCAGCTGCCGGCAGGAGCCGTCACCACGCAGACCACCAAACTGGTCAGCAGCACAGCCACCGTCGACGGCCAGGATGTCGTTTCTACCGAGCAGGTGACCAAGCTGCTGCTGCTGTCGCCAAAACTGACCACGGAGGCCACTACCGCCCCCAGGCTCATCACCAAGACGTTCTTCACCACGTACACCTACTTCACCACGTCCCAGGTGGGAGTCAGCAGTATAATCAAGAGCCGGTTGGTGGTGAGCAGCAATGTGGTGACGTCGACGGCGGAGGCAACGGCTCCTCCGCAGGTGACAGCTCGCCCCGTGGCGGTGAAGTCGGAGCTCCCGAGCGTGGTACCGCAGCTCAGCAACACTCCGCTGAAGGCACAGTTGGAGGCTCGCAGCCCCGTGGCGTCGGTGGATGCCGCCACACAGGCCGTGGATGTCCCAGCGCAGGCGGCTGCCTTGCACCAGACCGGACTGATCTCGTCCCGGACTACGTCGGTCGTCAACGGTGGCGTCACCACCGTTCACTCGACTGGTTATTTCGGAACGGTCGTCAATGGTCGCTATCTGCAGATCTTACAAAGCACAACCAGTGTCCTGCAGTTGACAACCAGCAGCGCCACTCGGTCGGAGAGCGTCCCCGTCTCCAGCAGTGCGGCACCTCGGCCGAGACCGACCGCGCTGGCCCGGTTCGCGCCTGCTCCGGTTTCCACCTCCAGCGCTGCCGGACCGACCTCAAGGAGGAGCAGCCGTTTGTTTAACCTCCCGGCGGCTATTCGTTCCAGTCCGAGGTCGAGCACGGCTCCGCTTCCCAAGTCCCGGCCGACAATTTTGACGACAGCTTCAACTCCGATCTCGTCTGCTTTTATTCTGCGGTCTTCGAGCATCACCAAGTCATCGCGAACTCTGCAGTCCAGCAGCCGCGCGTTCCGTCAGTTCCGCAGGTCCGGCGGGGAACGGAAGGCGGCAGGCCTGCTGGCACTTCTCGCCAAGAAACGCGGACTGAAGATAGGATCCCCCAGCTCCTCTGCTCCACAAAGCTCTAAAGCCTCGCAGATCGGAGCTCGTCCCTCTGTCTCGCCGACTGAATCACAGGCAGCGAAATTGCGCCTAACCAGTGCACCTGTCACAGTGACAACCCCGGTTTCGGTGAGACCGCGTATCACTAGCGAGCCTGTCCACAGCTCGGAGTCTTCGATCGACGTCCAACCGACCCAGACACGGCGCCGGGTTATCGTTAAAACTCGCCGGAGTTTCCGCGGCGCACTGGGCCGCAGACAGAAGAGGCCCGGCCTCAGAGCGCTGATCAAAACTGACAACGTTGACCGCGAGGAGACACAAGTCCCAGCAGTACCATCTTTTGACTTCGGAGCGACCGAAGCAAATGAAATAAATGATGAGCAGCCGATCGATCCTACCGAGGACCCGGAGCCCCGTGAGGTGCCAGATCCTACCACAACGGAGACCCCAGTGGTTGCCGCTCGAAGTCAGCGGGTGCTGGCCTTCAGCAGAGGAGGTCGTGGGAGCGGCGGAACCCGCAACGCCCTGCCGCTGAAGAGACGTTCCGGCTCAGACCGTCCCCGAGGGCTGGCCAGCCGCTTCCTGTCTGCCAAGTCCTTCGGTCAGGAGCCTGCAGAAACTACAACCACTGAAGCCACCACCACCACCACCACATACACAACGCCCAAGACCGTTCCCACTACAACTGAGCCTTCCACTGAGGCTCCTGCCTCTCCATTCGGACGTGTTCGCAACCGTTACCGCTCAAAAGGCAGGCGACTGCCCCTGACCCGTCGCAAGACCATTTTCCGACGAGACATAAGCGATGTATCTCGAGAAGAAATCGAGAATCACCGACGAAGCAAGCGGCAGGCCTTCGGCGACAAGAGGAGGACCTCCATAAGGGACATCCTCTCGAAGGAACAGCCGGCCGAAGCGGATGCCGCAGAGGTTGCTGAGGAAACGCCCAGGAGCCGGCGGCGGTCCAACCAACGTCCATTCCGGCGCCGTACTACGACACAGGACTCCCCGCCCCGCGCACGCACCGTCAGCCCGACGCCCAGCGACTCCGGCGAGAAGCAGCAGTTCACACTGACTCCGAACCGGTCCCGCAGCACGAGTCGCTCTCCATCCAGCAACTCCGGCCGCTCGGCATCCCCCAGCACGCGCCGCGCCATCCCGGGCGCGCGAGGCCGCCGTCCCGTCCGGCCGGAGGCGCCCAAGCCGAGCAGCAGTGACAGCAGCAGCAGCAGCAGCGAAGGAGCGAGCAAGGTCAGTCTGCGACAGAGGTTGCAGCAGGCTCGTTTCGGAAACAGCGGCAGTAGCAGCAGCAGCAGCAGCAATAGCGATGGGTCGAGCTCGAGTCGCCGCACGCCGTCCCGTCGTCAGCCAACCGTCTCCCTCCCGTCGCGTACCCCGTCGCGCAGCTCCGGCTCGTCGAGAGGATCCAGCTCGTCCAGAGGATCCAGCCCGTCGAGAGGATCCAGCCGGACTTCCAGCGTACGGCGACCGACCAATCGCCGGCCGAATCTGTTTGCAGGCCGCGGAGGAAACCGCGGTAGCTCGTCAACCTCGTTCGAGCCAGAGATCGACCCGACGCCGGTGCTGCCCGAGGGTCACATCATCGTGGTCTCCGAGGAGCCCATCACCACTTCGATCCCGCTCGTCGAGAACGGCCGCACGACCTACAAGGACGTGCTGACGGCGACGACGGTGACGGCCACACTCAAGCCGGAGCAGTACTCCGTCACTGACATCGCCGGTGAGCTCCGCACCCACGTCGGTCTTTCGACGGCGTTCGGCGCCGGCGGCCTAACTGAGGTCTCCACCCTGTATCTGGCGCCGACCGAAATCAAGACGAGAGTGTACAAGACGACGCGCATACGCGGCCGTCAGACCTCCTCAGTGTTGTCCTACATCCAGCCAGCATTCACAGTTGCGCCGGAGGTGAGCACGGTGGCAGCGTCGCCGCTGCAGCAGCAGCCGCATGGTCAGAACAACAACGCGCTGATGCTGCTGCTGCAACAGCTGCTGGGGGGACAGCAGCCGGGCGCGTCTAACTTCGGCAGCCCATCCATCAACTTGCCGACGCCCAAACCTCAGCAGGCCTACCGCACCGTCTCCCACACCACCACCTACGTGACGACGCTGACTGAGTCGGCGCTCACCACCGTACCCATCTTCTTCAATGGCCGCAAGACGCAAACGGTCATCGTCAATAAGGACGTGAATGTGATCACTGCCACAGAGGTGATCACCTCCACCGAGGCGATCCCCGGACAGACGGTACCGCCTGCAGCCGGCCTCGGCGGTGGCTTCCGTAACACCGGGTTCGGCCTGACGCCACAGCAGCTCCTGCTGCAGCAGCTGTTCGCGCAGCCGGCGCAGCAGCCGCTGTTTCAGCAGGTGCCGCTGATCCGGCCGACCCGCGAGCCGGTGTTCGCCGCTCCGTCGCAGCCGCCGCAGCTGGAGGAGCTCCTGCGCCAGGCGACGGCAGCTCCAGCGGCCGGCCCCTCCAGCTATGTCACCACTGTGTACATCAGCGGCTCGAGGCCAGGAGAATTCTTCACACAACTGTCCACTGTGTACGCGGACGGTCCGCAGCGGCGCCGCGGGCGTCGCCATGTCGTCGGGCCGCAGACCGCGCTGCCGACCGGTGCCGCGTGGAGTCCGCTTCTGTCGGGGGCGCGCGACCCGCCTCCCGACGACCTACTCCAGTTCTACGTGATGTCGGGGATGAACGAGGTGGAGGCGGCCCCGGTCACGGCCAGGGCCACACAGACCCTGGAGAGTGCGTGGGCGCGGCCCAGCCTGACCGTTCCCCACGTGTTGGACACGGCGCCGTCCGCCACCTATGTCCTGGTGAAGGCGACCGAGGCGCATCGGGGGCGAGTTGCGTGATGTGTGTGATGTGATTGGGTGATGTGTCGATGTGGTGTGGAATCCAGTGAGTTACACTGGGTTAAAAGAGACTGCTGGTGGTTTTAAGCCGGCGCGCCCTACACAAATGACGATATGACTGCGCTGCTATGCGATTAGTGAGGTGCTGTGCTTGAAAAGGGCCGGGCAGATGACTCTAAGTGGCAAACATAATGTGTGGCTGTTATTTGCCATCTGCTCCAGTGCCATAGCAATAGAGGTTGTGGTATTGCTTAGTGTAACTCGTACTTCCCTCATGGGACGTCAGTTAACAGGCATATTCCATAAGCCTTCTACTCTACTTCTTTTACTTTTCTCCGTTTACTTCATAGCCATTCTTTCTCGATTTCATGTTCATTGATTACAAATATACATGTTCGAAATACAAAATTCGCCAAATCATATACCGACAAAACATGCTTCCAAGAACAATCCTTTATCATAGGGAAGTGTTCGATCAGTTGATATTAACGGAACATTATGTATTTTGCGTTCCCTTACAAATCATATAAGGAAATGTATGTATAACTAACTCAAATAAGTAAATAATGCGTGACATCATGAAATCCAATTTGTATGCATTCTAAAAACGCAGACGTGCAAACACTTTTCACTTTTGTGACCATAGACGATCCGCCGATTGCGGATAAAATCCTAAGTGCCTCAAGCATTGGAGTGTGTTAGCTGCACTCTCCCTCAGTGACTATGCCATTATGTTTGGAGTCAGAGCTGCTGAACGTTCAGATGTGGGTGTGTTCATGATTGTGAAGGTGAGGGAGTGTGTCTGACAATACATGATGTCGAAATAAATATCTTGTTTTTGAGTGTTTCCTGTTTCGGGATTGCTCCAAACACACCAGCGAGAAGAATGTAATGCAATGTGTTCACACAACAGATACGATATTTTACAGCTTTATCTGCAATTATAAAAACAAAAAATTCATTTCTGAATAAAATATATTTGAAGTCAACTCCTCAAGCGAGTACAGTTATGGTTTTCAGGACTTCTTTCAATGAGTGCATAATATATCAGTCAAAGTCGTAAATGCGGCCTAACACGGCCAAAAAATACATCCGGACGATGGCGCAACCCTCTGACAGGTCACTGCGCTCTGAGGTTTATCAACCTAATCTCCGATAAGCATTGAAACACCCGGTCCTCTGCGCGGGGTCTGAGACTTGAGCCCACCTATTTCTTTCATTCTTATATACCTTCCACCATGGGCTATGTAGTACTGAGTGTGGTATCGGATTCATCCCTTCACCTATACTGTCCCTTCACATTGACGTACGAACGTGGAGAATCATCGAGCGAAATGTGGGTACTTTCTGCAAGAGGAATCCGGCAGTAGTAGCGGCCACCAGTTCTTGAAAGGAGTTGGATTTCGCTGCACGCACGGCTGCAGGTGAGGTCACAGACTCTTGTCAGTCCAAGCACATCCATAGCACACCCACAACACATCCACATCACATCCACAGCACATCCACATCACAATCTGCACATCCACATCACAATCTGCACAAAGACACAGACAACGGCTCATATCGCACATTATATCGGGCTTCCTAGTTCTCCATCGCTATCGCAGTTGCACTATGAATATAGAATGCTGATTGCAGAAGTAATAATATCCGCATTATTCATAGATCTGTGAATAATGCGAACATATTACTGTATAATGTATATCACTCTACATCGATGTCAATGTCACCTTGCGTCTTTGTCGTTTAATCAGTATTGCTACCAAACATTCAAGGGAGAAATATTTTTGCCGTTCTATCTTCAAGCAACGATGTTGAAACGATGTGACCCAATAGTTTTTAACACGCGCACTGGAGGGGGGGGGGGGCGAAATCCTCCCACCTGTTTTTAGTCAATATCTCCTGACTGGTCGATATGTATCATTGTTTGGAGTACCTGCTACAAAATAAATGAATGGCACGTAGTTTAAAGTAAAAAACAAAACAAATTGGCCGGAAACTTTTTGAGTTATAGGTCATCAAAGTAAAAAACTGCCAAATGTCTCTAAAATGACCGCAGTGAAATGCTGATATGTAAATGACCTGAGGTCAAATGCAACTTCTATCATACCTATTGTATCATTAGACTTTCCAACAAATCATTAAACCCATTATGGGGGTATACACATGCAATCACTGCGTTCCATAACAATGTCAAGCCAAGGAGCGCATAACAAGCCAAATTTGGTATATTTGACCTCATTTGACCTTGAAGATATTGACCTAGAGTCATTCAATTTTCACAAAACAGAGATCCCCACAGAACCTCTCTACTCTATAAATTTTGTTATTGTGGTTTTTATGGGGGCCGAGATCTTAGGGGAGGGGGGGGGGCGGAATCCGCCACCCCCTCCAGTGCGTGTAATTCTCAGAGGCCCTCAAGTGTGCGTGTTAAGTGTAATTCATTATTGTTGTACATTCTCGCCTAAATTGAGTTTCCGATAATCCGATATAAATGTTGATATAAATGGAGGAGCAAAGTAGATATTATAAGCAAATTAGCTTTACCGGAGTAAGTATAATTTGATAATAAATTGTGTGCAAACTTCATAGCAGATTGGTGTCACATTTCCAGATTGCAAATAAGCGCTGGTAACGACATTCCGAGAAAATATTGCATAAATGTTGCATATTAGTTATTTATATCATTCTTTTTCCGTCCAACGTCTATGTTAAAGTTGTGATTTGATGTACATTTTATGATGCCTTCCTATTACTATTGCAGCTTCAGCGGAACAGTTGACACCATCTTCAGACACTGGCAGTGAACCTGGTAAGTCACGTAGCTGAACATAATAATATCGAGTGTTATTTGCCTAAATCGCCATTTTTTAATATAGGTTTTGTTGCTCATTGGCAAATTAAGGAAGATATTTCTGCGCTGTTCTGATGTCTCATAAGAACCCATTAATCTCATAAAACCACTCATAAGAAATGCGCTCTTCTTATGGCGATAACACACATACAGACGTGGGTATGAAGTTTGGCGCTGTGAAGTATACTTTAAAGTGAACGGGTGAACCTCATGCCTTATGTACTCATACCTTACTTTACCGCATACCTTATGTGTATGTATCTAATAATGTTATGTATGACGCGCTGGATTTCAAAAGACGTACACAGCAATACCAAACTCGTCTTAGATATACATATGTCCATATATTTTAAAACGTCCCGAGAAGGAGCATATTGCACAAAGCTGATATATTATTGCCATTTTGTTTCAGATCCGAACCAAACCTCCTCGGCAGCCAAAGCGTCATCAGCGTTGTCCGACGCTGAATCATCAGGCAATCAGGTCAGTAACGGTACAGCTCTTCTCGATTTCCTTCCAATTTTATGTGATGACGCCCAGTGCAGACAGTCGTTTCTTCAGATTAAAATAGCCGTTACATTGCAAACATGACACGTTCAAAGCACAGCAAAAGGATGAATTGTATGCCCAAGAGTCATTGAGACACATATTGCACGTAGGGACATTCAAGGAGGTCACGATTCATACACTGTCTCGCAATAATGGTTACATTTACTTCGTTTATATCAGTGTAGTCATGGTGTGAAAAATGTGGCAGCTAAATTCGCCGTCAACTCGTCGACAACACCCCATATTACCCGACATTGCAGCCACATTCTTACAGTACTGAACGAGGAGTCGCAGGGCATTTCGACAGTGACACGAGCAACTCCACTTAACGAGAACGTTTTGGTTCTGGGTCGTGCAACCGTGGTCGCAATCATTGCAGAGAGGGTACACAGGCATTTGGTTGCGTTTTCCCCTTTACCACAACATCGGTCTCATCCAGCTTGTACCCGTACCCATCCCGCCTTTGCTGGCTAGCCGTGTCCTTGAAGTGGCATTGCCTGCCCCCACCCTCTCCCCGTGCTGCCGGTGGTCGTGCAGCCCAGCGGACGGTGGGGCAACTTTCGCCCGCTCCCGGCCGCTCCGTGCCGGCGGCCCGTCGTCAGCGGTAAGCAGGAGGTACTCACTGAACTCAGGGCAGCGTCGGATTATGATCCGACGGCAGCAGACTTACACGCTGGCTAGTCGCTCTTGATATGGCTAAACGTTCTTTGTAGAGAGATTCATGAAAGTAACTAGATGGTTCTGCATTGCCGTATTTGAAATGACGGTAGATCAGTTTTCTGGGAAAGGGGGTTTACACTACGAAGAAGTATCTTGCGAAGAAAACACGACCAAGTTATATTCTACACGAGTCCACCGTTTGCAACGCACATGTTCGCTGGTTGTCCAGTGCTCTGTTCTGGTTCCCATATGGTTCCACCCTGGATGATATGTGCGCCATATAACCATCGCAGTTGTGGCGCCCATCACCAATCACCAATCACCAATCATCATCATCATCATCATCATCATCATCACTGTTTGCAACGCATGGTCATGCAAGTTTGAGAACAACATTTAAATAATGTCGTTGGACTGTTTTCCCAGTACCTCCAGCTAGGGCGTGTACTTGCAGTTAACTGTTAAATCATTTGCTATGCCTCACAACACGTTGCAGGCATGACCCAGCCAAGAGAGAGAGGCAGTGATGACCTTGGCACTAGCCGGCAAAACGCCGAGATTCGTGATTGAACCAACGGAGGAGATGGGATTTCCATGGAAGACCGCTGGGGTAGAACCGATAGTCGCAAGCCGATGGGCTAAACGCAGGGAGATACATTGATATTTCGAATACACGAACGATATCTCTTGCAATATCGGTTACCTAACACAAATGCATGTTGACTATTCCCATCATTTTGTTATCTCTTGGCTCAATATACAAATAATACACTGGTTGTTGATTCGACGCCGATTTAATCGATTAGAATTGTTCAATCAAAATGCATTGAATCAAAACATAATTGATTCACCACCAGATCTTGGGATTCATAAATCGTGATTGAATCAAAACCCACATCAAATCAAGGCCGATGGAACCAAAAGATTTAACGATTCAAGTACACTGGTAAATTGCGCAAATATATGCAGTCCCAGTGGCTACATTCATTTATACTGAAATACTATAACAATGTTTTAAGGATCATATACATATATGCATGTTTCCATGTTTATTGATTTGACATAAATTCACCTGATATATTTAAATGTTGCATCAAATCAACCAATCGATTAAAATATTTGTTTTGAGTCTTTGAATCGGAAGGGATCAATTCTCAAAATTGCATCCGTGAATCGAACGGTGATTGAATCATTCAGATTCCAAAATTATTCATGATTGAATCGTTAAAAAAGTATAGTAAATAACCAGTCAATACCAAATGCGCTTCACTGATAAACATTGACTAAGTTGATAACAATTAAGAACATTGAATTATTCTATGTATGTACCTACCCAAAACGTGGTTTGAATACATTGAAGTTCTACTGTATTTACACGTTAATTCCACATAAAACATTGCTGCACTGCCACTAGACAGCTATATACTGAACCCGATGAGCAATTTTACCAATGGTGATAACAGACACGTTTGGAAATCCACAGCAATGCAGTTCCATTTACACAACGTTTGTCTCCTCCTGCAGGATTCTCCGCGACCCACGCCGGACTCGTCCCGCGTCCACACACTGTACACCACCTTCACCTTCATCAACCAGTTCGTTAAGGACGCCAAGCCGGTGGCTATCACCACCCGGGAGACCATCTCCCGCGTGACGTCACTGGTACCCGGCCAGACGGCGCCCAGCGACACCACGCGCCGCACCGAAACCTTCTTCACCACCTACACCTACTACAAGACGGAACCGGCGGTGGCGGACGGGGGCCGGCCGCGCGTCACCTCCACCGAGGAAGTGACGACCCAGGTGGTGGTGACGGAGGCGGCGCAGCTGCCGGCGATCGTCCCGCGCCCGGCCACCGTCCGGCCGGTGGTGCTGACCACAGTTCCTCCACAGCAGATGCCACAGGCGTCGCTGCTGGCACCCCTTGTAGAGCCAAGTCTGTCCACCGACGGCGCCGGCGTGCACAACTCGGTCGTAATGGCCGCCACGCGCACCTTTTATACGACCAGCACGTTCTACACGACTCTGGTCGAGGGCGGCAGCACGGTGGTGCACTCGCGGACGGAGCTGACGTCGCGCATGCAGACAGAGCTCACCACCACGTGGCTTCAACTGGCGCCGAGCACGCTGCGTCCGCCTGTCAGTCAGACTGTCACCTGGCTGGGGCAGGCCGGCCAGCAGCAGCAGCAGCAGGCGCCCATCAGACAGGCCGTGTCCGCAGCGGCTGAAGTGCAGGTGGATGGCGATGACGGCAGTCAGGACTCGACTCAGAACACGGTGACAGACGGTCAGACCTCGGCTTCTGCGCCGGGAGCTGTGTCCGAGGAGGATACGAACGCGGTACTGCTCGCTGTTCAGGCGCTGGTCGCTGAGGCGGACAAGGAAAGCACTGCTGCTGGTCAAGCAGCTTCGGCGCCAGCTGCACTTGTACCTGACACGATCATCAGCTCACCAGAGTCATTGGATAAGACGGTCTTTAAGAAGCCACAAGCGACCAAGGTATCGCCTGGAGCCAAACCACTCGCATCCAAGGTAAAATCAACCAGCAAACCAACCAAGATCCAGGCTCAACCTTCTATCAAGCCAACTAAAGCCCAGGCACCAGCTCCTAGCAAGCCAACCAAACCCAAAGCACCAGCTCCTAGCAAGCCAACCAAACCCCAGACACCAGCTCCTAGCAAGCCAACCAAACCCCAGACACCAGCTCCTAGCAAGCCAACCAAGCCCCAAGCACCAGCTCCTAGCAAGCCAACCAAACCTCAGGCGGCATCCCCCAGCAAACCGGTGAATGCCCAGGCTGCTAACAAGCCAGTGAAGGCTCAGACGCCAACTCCGAGTCAGTTCCTCGTCGCCCCTGCGCCGGTTGCAGCGCCGAGCCCGGCAACCAGCACCATCCAGACCAGCGTCCAGACCAGCACTTCCACGTCAGTCTCCGAGTCCAGCGCTCTGTCTCCCGGTCTGGGCGGGCTAGCCGGCGGTCTGCTCGGACTCGGCGGCCTCGCTGCTGGCATCATCCGTAATGTCATCCCCCTGGCGGTGCCTCTGCGCCGTGACAGCTCTTCAGGCGTGCCTGCCGGTGTGTCGCCCTTCCAGCGACTTCGTCCCGGCGGGAGGCCAGGAGGTCGACCTGGCCGCAGACCTCCTGTCCGACATGGTGTCCGGCATCCAGGTGGGAACCGTCGCCATCAGACACCAGCTAACCGAAACGACAACGGGTACCTGGTCGTAGTCGGTCCCGGCGGTCAGAGGATCCAGCTGAACAGGGCTCCAGAGAGTGGCCACACTCCACCAACTCGCCGAACGGGTCATCTTCCGGGACATCCGTCTCGGGGTGGAACACCAAACGGTGTCCAGGCGCCGCCACCTCCGCCGCGACGGCCCGGATACCACAACGGGGCTCCGGTCAGGCGAGTGTCCCGTCCGCGCCGTCCGCAGCCCGTGTCCCGTCCTCTGACACACATCCCGTCGCGGATAGACGGCCCGCCGCCGCGCCGCACTGGGAGGCCGGGCAGGCCTGGCCGCCCCTTGGGTCGCCCCCATGGCCGTCCGGTGGGTCCGAACCATTTTCACCGTCCGGGGAGACCCGTCAGTCGGCGGCCGCGGCCACGTCCCACTGGCTACATCGCCGTGCGGCAGGAAGATCCCACCCCGCCTTCTGACTTCCAGCGAGAGCCCAGTCAGTTCCGGCAGCCGGGCCACGGAGGCCCTGCACACCCAGGACAGCACAGTAACTCTCAGACGCCAGACTCCGCCCATCACCTGCAGCCAGCGCCCCAAGTTCATGTGGCGCAAACACATCCTCAGCACGGTGCTGTTAGACCGCCGCCGCCGCAACACGCTGGAGCTGTGAGAAATCCGTCTCCTCAGCATGCTGGAGCTCTGAGACAACCGCATCAGCAGCATGTAGCCGATGTAAGACCTACAACTCAAAACCACGGAGGAAGCGTGAGGCCTCCGCGTACCCAACACGCTGGAGTAGTTAGACCACCACCAGTTAAGCAGCACGCGACTAATGTTAGACTGCCAACACCACATGCTGGAGGAGTTGCGAGACCTCAGCCTCCTCGCCATCCCGGGGCTGTAAGACCGCAACATCCACCTCACGTCCAAACCAATGGTATTCGCGGCAATCAGATATCTGTTCATGACCATCCAGCACCCACTGGCCCTGTTATTCATCAAGCTCCTACAGGCGGAGCACCTGCACCTGGAGCAACTCAGCCTCACTCTCAGCCCGAGACGCTGTACAGAGAACATCTGGTAAAAGCACCGCAGCTCCAGTCGGCTGCGTTGGTGTTCAAGTCTGAGATCAACGGGCTACCGCGCCAAGTGCCGGGTAACACCAGGGTCACGTCGCAGCTCCCAACCTATTACGAGCTCAACAACAGCGTCGACCAGGAGCCAAGTGGCGATCAAAAGTCTTCAGCCAGCGTCTTCACCAATATTAGCCCCGACGGTACTCCTGTGCCAAACGAGCGTGAAGACGTAGTCCGTGTTGTTACGGCGCCGGCGCATGCTCAGGGACATGAGACACCGGCAGTGCAGGCGACTCCTATCCTGGTGCCGACGCTTCACACCATTGCCTCCGTCGAGGGACCGAATCGGATCGTAGGCACCAACGTGTTCAAGCAAGTGGGGCCATTTTCGACTGTGCAGACGCTGGAGCTGGGGATCAATAGGGTGCCGGCTGCTGTGCAACCTAGTCAAGTGACAAAGATTCAGACCACACGGACAGTGAATGAGCTCGACGTCCTCTCACATTCGTCCGGTGCTGGTGGTGATAACGCAGAGTCATTGCTGAGCTCAGGTCTGGCAGACAATACAGGCGCTGGTGTTAATCCAGAGGGGACAGTGGCACCCCGAGTAAGCGGCTCAGTACCCGGTTCTAGGCCATGGCAGAGTTCTGGACCTGAGCATGAGGTTACTACAGGAATCAGTTCCGAGCAGTCCAAGACACCAGGACTCAGAACTCCAGTCACTAGCACTGGAACGGTCGGAGGAGCGTTTGTTGGCTATAATGGCAAATCTGGTGCTGGTTCTGAAGGATCTCAACCTCAACAATTCAGGCCTCAATCGTCTGAAAACACACTTATTCCATTTGGTCAGAAAATACCGACTCCAGAGGCTCAGCCTCAAGAAATCTCAAACCCTGATGATTCACTGTCATTGCTTGAAAACTCAAGTGAGACCGGAAGCTTATCAACTCAGGAAGAGCCAGCATATACAGACGATGCTGAAGACCAGTATGCAAGTCCAACAAATGACGATAGCATTGGCGACAATCGTGAGTCGGGGTACAACTCTCTGGCAAACGAAGTGCCTGGCGCGCCAAGCCTTCCCGGATTAGCTGGTATCAGTTTTGCGGAGCTACCTGTAACAGTCTCACCTGCTATTCAAACTGAGCCTTTCGATGAAGCCAACACTTTGGAAGAATACGGCCAAGATCATACAACAGATTATGATGAGAAAAAACAGAACCCTGAACTCGGATACGACTATTCAATCCCACAATATGAGCCGGATTTTGAAGAGTCCAGCGCTGAACAGTACACTGAATCAGGTGACCTTATCAAAACATCGGGTCCAGCTGCGTCTGGCCAATCTAATGACGGTGATAGGCCATTCACCGCTGACTCTATCCTGGACCCGAAAGTGCCTTCACATGCTGGGGCATCAGTGCAAACAACTAACCATGGAATTATTTCAAACATTGACGATTCTAGCAATGTTGAAGCTTCAACTGCGGCAGGTGGACATGGTGGGGCGAATAGCGATTCTGCATGGGCAAATGGGCATGATGAAGAGGTATATGATGCATCATCGAAACATGGACAGAATGATAAAACTGCAGACTCGACATGGGCTAAGACACCATTAGGAGAGACTGGTGAGTCTGTTTGGAGCCAAGGGCCAACAGGGGAGAGGGATGACAACTCTCAATGGACAGCAGGACAGGGACAACAAGGACAGCGTGACGTGACGACTCCTCCATCAGAAGAGACTGCTCTGTCTGCTTGGAACCAAAGTCCATCAGGGGAGAGCGGTGACAGTTCTGAATGGGAGAAGGGACATGAAGGACAGCATGGAGATCCTACGTCGGCATACGAACAGATTGATGAGAGTGGTGGCTCTGCGTGGAACAACGAAGAACATCCCGAGAGTGATGGATCTGCATGGCCTGACAGACAGCCAGAGAACAGTGATGCTTCGTCATGGACGGGTGAACAAGATGGAGAGATCCTGGATTCGGCATTGGCAGATGGGCAGTCACCGGAAGGTGGAAACCCTGCATGGACAAATGGGCACACTAACTTTGAGGATGTCGCCTTTGGATCGAATCAGCGGAATGATGAAGCAGAAAATATCAGTGGACAACAAGAAACAACGGAAGATGAACCACACGTTTCAGGCTCTGAAAATAAATCGCAAGGAAGTCTGGACGAATTTGGCTCAAGTCCAAGCTCGGAAGACCCACCATCTGCATCAAGTGGTCCCTTCGATGTAGAGGAAACCGATACATCGCCATTTGAAACGCACTCTATCCAAGAACTAGACAGTATTACTGATAAAACAAATACATCAGGCTCCGGAGATGATACTCATGATCGTCCGGAAAAGACAGGTGCCTCAAGGCCAACCAGGAAACCGTTTGGAGGGATTGTACAGCCATCAGCCTCCAGGAAACCTTTCAGAGGAACCGTGCGCCCATCAGCGACCAGAATACCTTTTAGAGGAACCGTGCGCCCATCAGCGACCAGAAGACCTTCCAGCGGAACCGTGCGCCCATCAGGGACCAGAAGACCTTTCAGAGGAACTGGAAGGCCAGCACCAACCATAAAACCTTTCAGCGGAACCGGAAGGCCAGCACCAACCAGAAAACCGTTCAGAGGAATCGTGCGACCAGCATGGGCACAATTCCATGATGACAATGGCGATAGCCAAACTCGCCCCGTGTCAACTCTAGACATATCTCAAGGAATCAAAACGAACGAGCAAACACAGGACAACGAGTGGGACAACAATCCAAACTCGGAACAGTCTTACGACGTAACAGCCAATGCAGAAACGAATGATTCTGCGTCGAACATCGCGGTTTCCACACCGGTGGAAGGTGAGGCTAACGAATTAGATACATATGAAACAGACTCACCTGGAGGTGATCAGGGTCTTTCAAGCCCTAGCCAGCAGCCCTCGGAAGAACTTGACCTTGATCTCGACCCGTCTATAAAGGAGCAATGGGTGCAGACGCACGGTGACAGTGGCAGTGCTGACGGTAGCCGGCGACGTCCGGGCGGCGGTGTCAGCCTTGCCCTTGCCTCCAGTGTGGAGCAGACGTCATCCGGAACGGCGGCGTCAGGTTCCCGGACGCCGGATCTGAACACGCTCCGCCTCCCGGGGGGCAGGAGGAAGCCGAGTCGGCGGCCCAGTCTGGCCGACATTATCAGACACACGCTGCTCGACTCCCGCAACACCAGTAGCACTCTCGTCACTGTGGACCTCTCCACCTCGCGCTCTTTGGTTCGCATCAGCTCCGCGACCATCTCACCATCCCGCACCCGGATTCCGCCGGGAATCGGAACCAGTCAGACTCCAGATCGTCAACGCGTACCCCCGGGCATCGTGCGGCCTGGGTGGGAACAGGAGCAGAATGACCAAACCGGAGGCCTGACATGGCCTTCTCACGATAATGAGTATGATGCTGGAAGCTCAGTGCCAACAGGCGAGCAGGAAACAGAAACCGGAAGCTCTAGCTGGGACTACGGACAGACTGGGGAGACCGGAGACTCCGGGTGGTCTTACGGAGAGGACTATGAGACTGGAAGCTCAGGGCCAGGTTTCGACCAGGACTACGAAACCGGCACCTCAGCTCCGGAATATGATCCGGATTATTATGAAACTGGTACGTCAGCATCGATTGACGACGGGACAGCGCAGGATGGAGAATCATGGTGGCCAACAGCTACAGATGATCAGACGAAGCAGACCGAGGAGCAGAACACAGGGGAAGGAGAAGTGAATGGAACAGAACAATCAGTGATTTCAGAGGAGCCAGCAGGGGACGAAGGACAGGTAGACAAGACAACCGAAACCGAGACTGCGCAGCCAGTACCCATGACGCAAGATCCTTATCAGTCAGGTGAGGTAGTGTCCGACAATGATGGTCAAACTTCGAAGGTGAACAACGACATAACACTGAGCATCAGCAAATCTGAAACGTCACAGGAGGTCTCAGTTCAGCACTCAGTTTCCGAGGTGTCTGCACCTGGCAATGCCACCGCTGAGGCCGATGTCGAATCGGAGAGTCCGGTGGAAATGGTTATCGGAGTTTCAACCACCGGAGGAGTCGTCGCAGATGTCGCTGAGGTCACCACAACGGAAGAAACTGTGTCCACGACGACAAGCCCTGCAACAACGTCAACAACACAAAAGGTGAAAATACTGAAATGCTGCTTCTTTTCGTATTGGAATATTGTTCTTTTTTACTTGATTGTGCTTAAATTAGCATACTAAATCAGCAGTACCAGAAGAATACAAGACAGATCGTTGCCAGGACTAACGATGAATAACGAGGTTGCTAACAATGCATTGAGTTAACATATTATAAAATATGTTCATTCAACTGGACTGGAGACGATGAATCTTGCTAATATATTAAATACGTCTAATTACAGGAGACGACCAAAGACAGCCGCACCGCGAGCGGAAGCGGTGACAACTCCTCAGTGGTGCCATCGAGTGGCACTCCTACACCCGCCCCAGCAGTGCCATCTACCGGTGACCCCAGACGCAAACCCTCGGGCGGCGCGCCAGGCCGCGGTTCGGTGGCGATAGCCGGCCTCCTGCTGCCGGCCCAGCAGGAGGGAGAGCTGAACAGGGGCGGGGAGACCCCCGGTCTGGAGCAGCCGCTGCTCTCGGAGGATAAGGAGCAGGAGGACAAGTGTCCTCGGCCCTGCCAGGCGGCGATTAACGAGGTCTGCCGTCAGATGGCCGGCGGACACCGCTGTCTCTGCAGACCGGGATTCTCTCGCGCCCGCGACAGCGACGCATGTGAACGTGAGTGGGCAGCACACGACATAATCTCATGCGAGGAAATTCCTCACTGACTTTTAAATGGACGATTTGGAAATAACAAGCTCCTTTCTTATAGCGATTTCCGAAATTCTGTTGAGTATCGGTTTTCTCGGTATTAAACAAGCTGGTCGTCAAATAATTCCGTCCTCAACCTATGATTCGACGTCAGTAATTACATTTTTCCAGACGTCATAGCCTACATCATATTGCGGAAGCACCTGTAAACCACAATCAAGCAGAAGGCATTAATCACCCGTCGCTTCCAACGCCTGTGGCCGGTGACACTGACACATAAGTGACACTGACACTGAGTCACCGTTGACCCTAACACCCTGTGTCCGTTTCAGACTTGTCAATGATTCAATGTGAATCGACTACTTTTGATTGAATCATTCTTATTTCAAATGAATGACTCATGAATCGATTCACCTCATGCGCAAACCTGTTGTGAGTCACTGATTGAATCATTCATACAGAGAAAATAGGCTGATTGAATCATTCATCGCTCAAAGAATCATTCTTTTTTGGTCGAACAGCATAAACATTCCACAAAATATGACAGCGGCCCAGCATTCATCTGTGCCCTGTGGACAAACCAGGCACTTAATGGCCAATTATATGAGCTCTGTGTCCTGAGCTGTAGCCTGTAATTAATCTATGCGTAAAGAAAGCGAGGCTTTGTGTTCAACTCCAGTGGGCACAAAGCCACTGTTCAATCAGCCCTAACTAGGTGAATACCTTGGAACTGGTAGGGTTAGGGGTAGGTACCTAAATACTTAGAGAAAATAACTAACTGATAACTCATACTTTGGTTCATAAACCACACAGTACACGCACACCTTTTTCACACGAAAAATTATCAAAAAGTACCCACCTTTTCCTAATTTCTAGGCTATACCATATAAAAAACGAAATCATAAACAAACATTTGCATGACCTCCGCATGTCCCAAATATCACTGTCGCATCGGCGCCGCTTTATTCCACTTCATGCTTTATAAAAAATAATACCTAATGCAAAATCAAAATAAATGTTCTATTCGCTTAATAAAGTGAAACGTAAAGTCATTAATGCTTTTGGAACTTGGAATTTGCAATTATAATAAATATTATAAATATCATTTTATAATCAAAATAAACAACATGCGTGTCCAATTGCCTCACATTCACTTTCACATTCGGAAATACATTCGCGAACTATTTGGATTGGCTTCAAAATTGATACACAGATAGATTACGACCTAGTGATCATTCTGGTACAATCTTAGAGTCGCACATTTAAAATCAAAGGAGTTAAAGCAGGTCATATGTTGAAGGTCAAACAGCAGACTATTCGGATGTGCATGCAAATTGGCACACAGGTAGAGCATGACCTCCCTATCACGCTCATACAATCTTAGAGTCGCACATTCAAAATCAAAGGAGTTAGACAAAGGCGTCGACACTTCCCTTTAATGTTGAGTGATTGAATCAAGATTGAATCATTCATTATGGTAATGTTGAGTGATTGAATCATGATTGAATCATTCATTATGGTAATGTTGAATGATTGAATCATGATTGAATCATTCATTATGGTAATGTTGAGTGATTGAATCATGATTGAATCATTCATTATGGTCCGTGAATCACTGTGAATCGATTCATGACAAATATGAATCATTGACAAGTTTGGTCCGTTTCCAGCTGCGCTGACGTACCAGGTGCGTCTTCTTCTGGACCGGGTGAACGACATCCCCCTACAGTACCGGCAGCCGTTCGGCGAGCCCTCCTCCTCGGAGTACCAGCAGCTGGCCGGCCTGGCCGCCGGCGGCCTCCGGGAGAACCTGGGCTCCAGCGGACCGCTCGCCAGTCGGCTGCACGCTGCCACTCTGATGGCGTTCAAACGAGCGGCTGACCTGCCCGGAGCAGCGCCCACCCGACCCCAGGCGCTCATGGCGGATGTGATGGTACAGGTACGTGTCAGGAGCGGAGGAGTGCGCATTTAGTTTTGTAGGTTTTTGGCTTAGGTATTTTTTTAAAAATCTGTCCTCTCTACGATTTGTATCATTTCAATTTTTACGATTCTACGATTTTTTGCACCGTTACGCACCGTAAAGGCATGATAATAAATTATTAGTTTCGACATATCTTCAAATAAAAAGGCATGACATATCAATAATACTCGATTTCTATCATAATAACTGTAAGGATGATTGCCTATTTGTCCGCATCTCACTGTCACGCGGCAGTGACACCAATGCCGTCTGGCTCGGCTGAGGAGAGGGGTAGGCGTCCCGTGCCGTCCCGTTGGGTAACCCGACCACCCTGTCCCATCCGCAGATCACCGACAGAGAAAGTAAATCCTTTGACAAGGACAGCCTGCAGGAGATTGTGGAAGACTCGCTCCGCCGCACCAACTACTCGCTGAGCGCCCGACAAGTTATGGTGTCGCCTCTGCATGGTGACGTCACAGTTATCGGTAAGACATTCGGTTGGTTGGGGTTTTTTATCGATGCCTATGATTCGTTTTGTCTTTGTGTGTTGGCAAGCTCGATGTCCTTATCGATGGCATGTGCTATATGCAAATGATCAACCAAGTGTTACGTTACGTAATTTAGTGTCGTAATTGATATGCAACGATTTGTTTTGCAATATGCCGCTAGTTACGATTGGTTGGGCATGCTAATAGCTCTGATCTTAAAAGCCTCAGCCATTATGTTATGGATCGGTGGGTTGAAAAGGCGTTTGAAACTTCTCCAGCTCAGCTATTTTCCGTAAGAATGTTTCACAAATATAACATTGTTTCCTCGCCGAGTGCCCGACATAATACATTGAAGCAACGCGCATTACATCACATTGTTTCACCCAAACGGAAGTCATCAGGCTACCTGCACCGAATGATTGAAACTCCCGTATAATCATACGGTTTCGATTTCACTTCGTCCCAGCTTGCACCAGCAGTCACCACTCCTCACTCCGTCCACTGACTCTCCGTGCCTCTGTCCGCCAGATTTTGACGAGTGCCAGAGTGCGGAGTATAACGACTGCCACGAGCAGGCGTTCTGCTTCAACCTGGCCGGATCGTTCACCTGCAGCTGCCGTGATGGCCTGGTGGACACCGGAGTCCCCAGCCTGCCGGGACGCTCCTGCACCGGTCAGTCAGGCCACCACAGCGATAGTGGCGACATCTATAACGCTGTCTTACTAACATCAGTGTCGTCTACGGTGAACAGCAGACCGCTTGGAACCCCAATTTTCGGTGATAACTTTTGAATGCATGAACCGGCATGCACGAATTTCTCGCAATGGACGTTTTAGACCCTGTTCTATTTTTTATGCTTAGGTTGGTTAGTGTCAAACGAAAATTTAGGGCACTTTACATTCACTCGTAATGTTAAAGGTAATGCAAGCTCGGATGGAGGCTCAGAGGACCCAGTGGGCCTCTGAGACAACTTCGCCCTGGTGAGTGGTGGGTGGTCAACCCCCACTAACTCGAAACCTAAAAGGGTTAGAAAGACGCGGAAAAAGGTTCGAAAGCTCTCGAGAAGGACATTCAAAGTTACTTCGGGCATGTTTAGCTCAAGTCAATATTGAGGCCACCAGAGGTCATGAAAGGTCAAATTTTCCAAGTTTAGGACTTTGCTCGAGAAGCCCCCATATATCTCTGGAGCTATCATAGCAAGGAACAGACGGAAAAAGCAATCGAAAGCTCATACAAAATGTAATCGGTGGACGCCATTGGTGTCCTCCAAATGTAGCTAAGGTTAACAGTTCAGGCTACAGAGGTCACCAAAGGTCACAATGACATTTTCTTCCCAATAGTTTTTTTTTCGTTAAAAATTGTTATCGGTTAAACATAGAGCAATAATGGTAACATGATCATGTTTGTCTCGTCAAGACGCTTTTAAATATATTGATGGTAACCTGATTAGGCAAACTTCAAAATTTGACCTCAGTTCAAGGTCATTTGGTGACCCAGGTAGGTCATGTTGCCTATGGGGCGATGCGTCTGGACGAGGCAAACACAGTGGTATCATTTGCACGTCTCTATCTTCATTATAACAAGAGTTATTGAGAGAGAAAAAAAAACAAGATGCTGGTGACCTCAGATGACCACAGCTGACCTTGCAGAGGTTACCGAGCAACAATTGCACCTGGGTCATCAAAAGCATTTGCATATTTTCCCGTTGACTTATAATGGGGAGGTCACGAAATTGACCTGACTTTAGGTCACCGATCTAAAAAAAAGAAATCCGAGATTAACGAATTGTAGGTACTTATGACCTTATGCAATTATGTAATTACAAATATTTCGGACAAACACTGTTGCTTTGGCACGACCACAAACATTTTTGGAGGTATGGGCACTTGACGTGACCTGGTGACCTGACCTTAGATGACCTGAGGTCAATTTTGTTACACAATGTGGGTAATTGATGCCCAAACAGCCGTGCCAAGTTTGGCGACCAAGTTTCCTCTTTTTACGAAAAACCTCAGGGGGAGGAGAGGGGAGGTCAAAATACTCCCCCCCCCCCACCAGGGCGAGGGCCAAAGGGAATGTTTCACCTTTCTGAAAGTTGTCAAATATACGCTGGTTGTAGTAGAAAATATGAAGTAAGTGCTGCTGAAAACGATGGTGATATTTTTTCTCTCGAAAAGTCACTTAACTTTATACAAATTAAGTTTTTATATTTGGGCGAATGACGTCATCATGGAGCGTCATACAGATGTTCGTCCCAGATGACGCCACTGATTGGCTGACAAAGCACGATTGGTGAAAAAGTGGCTGTCAGCCAATCAGCGGCTGCACCAGCCTAGAATCATTTTGAAAATGGTAAATTAAATTGCTTAAAAACGGTTAAATTTTGGGGAAAATTACCTTAGTAATTTAGACATTTCAACAACGGCCCAAGATAATGGCTATCTCATTTTTAAACTAATACAAAGGTGAAACATTCCCTTTGACGCCTGGTCGCTCTGCAGTCTCGCCCTCGACTCCGCCCACCACTCGCAACCGATCGGTCACAGGTCGGACAGCGCCGGTTCAAGGTCAGCCAGGGCGGAGCTAAGCTCTGACGTCAGAGCCTCCACCCTTTCACGATAGCCTTTACCCACCGTTTTAATTCCCTGCTCGAGTTTTAACATTACGATTTAACGGCAAGAGTCCTATATTTTCGTTTGGCATTAACCGACATTAATTATACACATTGGAGCAGAGTCTGAAATATCCAGTGCGATACATTCGTTGATGCCTGTTTGTTCCTTCAAAAGTTATCGCCGAAAATTAGGGTCCCAAGTGGTCTGCCTTTCACAGTAGTAAAATGTTATTGGCCATGCGTTTTAATCCCCGGTGTCACGATATAGCCGACATACCTCTTGGTCTTTCCTACATTACACTTCATTAGACATGCCCCCCCCCCCCCGGTGTCACGATATAGCCGACATACCTCTTGGTCTTTCCTACAGTACACTTCATTAGACATGCCCCCCCCCCCGGTGTCACGATATAGCCGACATACCTCTTGGTCTTTCCTACATTACACTTCATTAGACATGCCCCCCCCCGGTGTCACGATATAGCCGACATACCTCTTGGTCTTTCCTACATTACACTTCATTAGACATGCCCCCCCCCCCCGGTGTCACGATATAGCCGACATACCTCTTGGTCTTTCCTACAGCACACTTCATTAGACATGCCCCCCCTCCCCCCCCCCCCGGTGTCACGATATAGCCGACATACCTCTTGGTCTTTCCTACAGTACACTTCATTAGACATGCCCCCCCCCCCCGTGTCACAATATAGCCGACATACCTCTTGGTCTTTCCTACAGTACACTACATTAGACATGCCCCCCCCCCCCCCGGTGTCACGATATAGCCGACATACCTCTTGGTCTTTCCTACATTACACTTCATTAGACATGCCCCCCCCCCCCCCGGTGTCACGATATAGCCGACATACCTCTTGGTCTTTCCTACATTACACTTCATTAGACATGCCCCCCCCCCCGGTGTCACGATATAGCCGACATACCTCTTGGTCTTTCCTACAGCACACTTCATTAGACATGCCCCCCCCACCTCCCCCCGGTGTCACGATATAGCCGACATACCTCTTGGTCTTTCCTACAGTACACTTCATTAGACATGCCCCCACCCCGTGTCACGATATAGCCGACATACCTCTTGGTCTTTCCTACGGTACACTTCATTAGACATGCCCCCCCCCCCCCCCGGTGTCACGATATAGCCGACATACCTCTTGGTCTTTCCTACATTACACTTCATTAGACATGCCCCCCCCCCCCCGGTGTCACGATATAGCCGACATACCTCTTGGTCTTTCCTACAGTACACTTCATTAGACATGCCCCCCCCCCCGTGTCACGATATAGCCGACATACCTCTTGGTCTTTCCTACAGTACACTTCATTAGACATGCCCCCCCCCCGGTGTCACGATATAGCCGACATACCTCTTGGTCTTTCCTACATTACACTTCATTAGACATGCCCCCCCCCCCGGTGTCACGATATAGCCGACATACCTCTTGGTCTTTCCTACATTACACTTCATTAGACATGCCCCCCCCCCCCTCCCCCCGGTGTCACGATATAGCCGACATACCTCTTGGTCTTTCCTACAGTACACTTCATTAGACATGCCCCCCCCCCCCGGTGTCACGATATAGCCGACATACCTCTTGGTCTTTCCTACAGTACACTTCATTAGACATGCCCCCCCCCCCGGTGTCACGATATAGCCGACATACCTCTTGGTCTTTCCTACAGTACACTTCATTAGACATGCCCCCCCCCCCCCCGGTGTCACGATATAGCCGACATACCTCTTGGTCTTTCCTACAGCACACTTCATTAGACATGCCCCCCCTCCCCCCCCCCGGTGTCACGATATAGCCGACATACCTCTTGGTCTTTCCTACAGTACACTTCATTAGACATGCCCCCCCCCCCCCCCCCGGTGTCACGATATAGCCGACATACCTCTTGGTCTTTCCTACAGCGCACTTCATTAGACATGCCCCCCCCCCCCGGTGTCACGATATAGCCGACATACCTCTTGGTCTTTCCTACAGTACACTTCATTAGACATGCCCCCCTCCCCCCGGTGTCACGATATAGCCGACATACCTTTTGGTCTTTCCTACAGCACACTTCATTAGACATGCCCCTCCCCCCGGTGTCACGATATAGCCGACATACCTCTTGGTCTTTCCTACAGTACACTTCATTAGACATGCCCCCCCCCCGTGTCACGATATAGCCGACATACCTCTTGGTCTTTCCTACAGTACACTTCATTAGACATGCCCCCCCCCCCCGGTGTCACGATATAGCCGACATACCTCTTGGTCTTTCCTACAGTACACTTCATTAGACGCTCGATCAATGCCGCAGCATAAGTGTGCCTGACTACAGGTGTTCCGAGAAGAGTACGTGAGGCTACTCAATCTATAGTATTTTCTCTTACCACTTGGCAGGTGCTGAAGCGAAGCTTCCCCAACCCCACTTGCATGACAATATCCATGAATAACGAGAGTGCAAGAGTGCAATTTCGAATTTCACCTAACATTTCACTCTTAACCGTATCCCTGTTCGCCGTCTGACTTGTCTCTGCCGTCCGTGACAGGCGAGTACTCCGGCTGTCCAGAGTGTAGCTACAGCGGGGAGTGCTACATCGAAGCCAGCGGCGAGCCAGCGTGCCGCTGCCACCGCTGGTACACCGGCCAGCGCTGCCAGGTCAACCTGCGCGTGCTGCTGATCGCGCTGGCCAGCGTCGGCGCCCTGCTGGCCGCGCTGCTCTGCGTCTGCTGTTACTTCTGCTGCCGCCGCCGCGGACGCCGCATGGCCGCACCACCTCTAGGTACGAACCGCCGTCTTCCGGTGTGGGGAGCATGAAGTTTTATATGCCGCTAAAAGGTTGTTGAGGTGAGGGTGTCGTGTTGAGATGTGTTGAATTGAGTTACCTGCTGATGCTATATTATTTTAAACACGAATGGTTTCACTTCGATAAAGTACTTTACATATGGCGGAGTACTTTATGTAAAATATGACGGGTGGTGGTCCGTAACTAAGACGCGTCTGATGTTGATCAACATCTGATCAAACACTCTGGTCATGACTCTAACGTCTGTGTGTTTGTGTGTCTGGGCAGTGTTCTCCGGTCCTGGCGGCTTCCTGCGACACCGCGGCAGCCGCCTGCACCAGCCGGTGGCCGACCAACGGGCCATGCTGGACAGCAGCAGCGACACCAGCATCCCAGTCTCCTCCAGACGGGTACGGAGTCACGTCTGCAGCGGTCCCACTGGCATCAGCCGGCACTCGATCGGTGATCACGCCAGCTTCTGTTGCATTCGCTCAATCACGACAAGAAAACCAATGCTATCATGCCAAGTTATGTGCGAACCATTGAGAGAATCGTTGTCGTTCTTTTTGATAAAGTTGTTTTTGCAAAACCGTTGATGCTTAGATATAACTGGCATCGGATGTGAGCACGATGTGTGTTCGTGTAAATTCAAAACTGCATGATATTTCATAATCATCCGTCGTAAATTTTTCCTTGCTGCCTTTCCCCGTGACATGTATATAAGTGTACCGATGTTGACGGCCGGCTGTGACCCACAGCGTCCTCCTGCCGGTGGTAAGCGTCAGTTGCCGCCGCTGTCTGGCGGACCCAAGCCTTCCGGACCGGGCAGTCGCAGCTCCCAGCAGCAGCCGCCAGCCGCGGAGGCACGGCGACCGACCCGCTTCCTCCCGCGGCCAAAACACATGCCGGACGCGCCGTCCGGGCCGCGGTCTCTCAACTCCCAGTCCGGTGCTGACCCGGCCGCCGCCCCCGGCAGGACACAGGTACTTGCTTATCACACGTGGGGATAGAGAGGGGAGAGAGAGGGGGAGAGAGGGGGGAGAGAGGGGGGAGAGAAGGAGTCATCTGCGGTTGCGACCCTAGTTGTCCCTGTGTGTAGGAGGCTTCCACCTTCCTTCCTGTCGCTGAGATATTAGCGTGACCTCTGCCCTATTTCTCATTATTACAAGTGATTAAAGTGTGGAGAGGTAGTGATGAATCGCACTTTTCACTGCGGTCACTTGGAGGTCGCTTCGTGGCTATTGAAGTGTAAATATGTGAACACGTGTGCAACCTCGTGAGCATTTCGTATGAATGATGTGACTAGCGATATGATTGGTGCAATTTCACCATCACCCTGTCGGCTGCAATACCGTGAGCCCGTGTAACAGCCTGTACCACCATCTGCCCTGCCCCCCCCCCCCGCCGACCCCACACGCCGCTCCAACTGACTCCCACCCCGGCCCTGCACTCCAGCCTACCTGACCCCCCCCCCCCCCGGCCCCTCACTCCGCTCCAACTGACTCCCACCCTCGGCCCTGCACTCCAGCCTACCTGACCCCCCACGGCCCCTCACTCCGCCCCATCTGACTCCCACCCTCGGCCCTGCACTCCAGCCTACCTGACCCCCCACGGCCCATCTGACTCCCACCCTCGGCCCTGCACTCCAGCCTACCTGACCCCCCACGGCCCCTCACTCCGCCCCATCTGACTCCCACCCTCGGCCCTGCACTCCAGCCTACCTGACCCCCCACGGCCCCTCACTCCGCCCCATCTGACTCCCACCCTCGGCCCTGCACTCCAGCCTACCTGACCCCCCACGGCCCCTCACTCCGCCCCATCTGACTCCCACCCCGGCCCTGCACTCCAGCCTACCTGACCCCCCACGGCCCCTCACTCCGCTCCAACTGACTCCCACCCTCGGCCCTGCACTCCAGCCTACCTGACCCCCCACGGCCCCTCACTCCGCCCCATCTGACTCCCACCCTCGGCCCTGCACTCCAGCCTACCTGACCCCCCACGGCCCCTCACTCCGCCCCATCTGACTCCCACCCTCGGCCCTGCACTCCAGCCTACCTGACCCCCCACGGCCCCTCACTCCGCCCCATCTGACTCCCACCCTCGGCCCTGCACTCCAGCCTACCTGACCCCCCACGGCCCCTCACTCCGCCCCATCTGACTCCCACCCCGGCCCTGCACTCCAGCCTACCTGACCCCCCACGGCCCCTCACTCCGCTCCAACTGACTCCCACCCTCGGCCCTGCACTCCAGCCTACCTGACCCCCCCCCCCCCCGGCCCTTCACTCCGCCCCATCTGACTCCCACCCTCGGCCCTGCACTCCAGCCTACCTGACCCCCCACGACCCCTCACTCCGCCCCATCTGACTCCCACCCTCGGCCCTGCACTCCAGCCTACCTGACCCCCCACGGCCCCTCACTCCGCCCCATCTGACTCCCCGCCTCGGCCCTGCACTCCAGCCTACCTGACCCCCCACGGCCCCTCACTCCGCCCCATCTGACTCCCACCCCGGCCCTGCACTCCAGCCTACCTGACCCCCCACGGCCCCTCACTCCGCCCCATCTGACTCCCACCCTCGGCCCTGCACTCCAGCCTACCTGACCCCCACGGCCCCTCACTCCGCCCCATCTGACTCCCACCCTCGGCCCTGCACTCCAGCCTACCTGACCCCCCACGGCCCCTCACTCCGCCCCATCTGACTCCCACCCTCGGCCCTGCACTCCAGCCTACCTGACCCCCCACGGCCCCTCACTCCGCCCCATCTGACTCCCACCCTCGGCCCTGCACTCCAGCCTACCTGACCCCCCCGGCCCCTCACTCCGCCCCATCTGACTCCCACCCCGGCCCTGCACTCCAGCCTACCTGACCCCCCCCCCCCCGGCCCCTCACTCCGCCCCATCTGACTCCCACCCCCGGCCCTGCACTCCAGCCTACCTGACCCCCCCCCCCCCCCGGCCCCTCACTCCGCCCCATCTGACTCCCACCCCCGGCCCTGCACTCCAGCCTACCTGACCCCCCCCCCCCCCGGCCCCTCACTCCGCCCCATCTGACTCCCCGCCTCTTTTGCAGCCGCAGCTGATGGGTCTCCTGCACCCGTCTGACGGCGGCAGAGGTCGTACCAGCGGCGGTACGTTCCGTACGGGTCGCACCAGTCGCAGCTCGACGCGGCCCGAGGCCGACCCGCAGGTCTGCCCGCTGCCCGGAGGTCGCAGCCGCAGCTCCAGCGCAGGTCGCCGCCCTGACCCCGATGTGTCGCAGCTACCCAACGGTCGCAGCCGCAGCCGCAGCTCGGATTCGCTCGGCGGGGCGCCGGAGAGGGTTGAGTGCGGCACGCATAACTTCTTCCGAGCCAGGTGCGTGGTCCGGGCTGCAGAAGTAGCCGCAGGGCCGGCTGGTGTAGGAGAGGGGACGTAACAGTGCGCATCGTGGAGTCATGGAGTGGCAGAAGTGACGTCGTCGTGACTGGGGCCATGATGAATTGTTTTCCAAATGATGGTCAAATTTAATACCAGAATGGTCTCGGCCAGGGAACCTCTTGATTCGCCGCCTTTCTTGGAGCGATTCTTTATCTCGTTCTGTGGGAGTTCAGGAGGTTAGTCAGAACCAAGCTGTTAACTCCATGCAGTGATGCAACTTTGCGCGCTCTTCTTCATCCTGCATTGCGGCTGTTCCTGATCGCCTGTAGTACAAACGCGAGCGATACAAACATGTACATCCATCAACCCCTGTCAGCTTTTGTCACCATGTATACACCACCGTACCGCCACTGATCACTGGCTGCGCCGTAGGTCTGACCTCGTGACCCGTGCGTCGTTTCAGGACTATGTCTGACGCATACTCGTTCAACGAGGAGCTGATCGAGCCCAGCGTTCGTCCGGTGGCTCGCTTCGACACGACTCGGAGCCAGCGCAGCTCGCACGCGCCCAGCTCACATGGATATACTTATGTACGTATACACTGTATACGTGTGTGCATTGCTCAATTTTTAGTAGTCTGCTCGTAGTTAGGGTCAGAAGTCGTGATGGTGTTCGTTATCCCATGTTGAGCCTCCTTGTCGCAGTTAGGTTCGGCAGATGTGTGGTCTAGGTTCATCGATCTCTGCGGTAGACCTGCAATAGCGCTCAGCCGCTTCTTTCAACATATTAAGGCCTATATTTTACGAAATTGCATTTTGGTCGGTCTATTATTAGGGTTTCCTGTAGTGGAGTGTCTGACACTGTAGACACTTTTGACCTTTCCTTACCTTCCAGGAGCACCACACAATGGCGGAGCGCGATGGGGCATCTACTTATGTGATGCCAGAGACCCATCTCTTCCGGAGGGCTCAGGTACGTTTAAACACGACAAGCTGTCATGTACTAAGGCAGCTAGCGGACAGAAATGTAGCATTAATATGGGCGAATATGCCCATTTAATTGCGTGCTCGATTTTTTGCAATGACATTCGGCAGTCGCATAAGTTGCTTCGTCATACATATTTGTATTTCCATCTCGCTGACAGTGCTTTTGCTGTTACTGCTCAGCGTTAGTTGATATCCTGACAGTCCACGTGTTACCAGGACTCTGACGCCCAGTCGGAGACCAGCTTAGTAGAAGACTTCCCGCGAATGGACGCGGCCTCCACCGGCAGCAGTCGTCGCGGCTTCCGCTAACGCACTCCTCCCAGCTCGTCCAGGGACGAGCGATGTGGAAGGCGCGTCCTGGAGCGACAGAAGCCCTGAGGAGTCTGTCTCAGAGCAGGACACGAGAGAGATTCGTACTGGAGAGACAAGACACGTGAGATGTTCGTCCCAGTGCGATTGAACACCTGATATGTTCGCCGCAGTGTGACGAGACATCCGAGGTGTTCGCCTTAGAGAGCGACGAGACATGAGATGTTCGTCCAAGGGCGAAATAATGCCTGATGGTTTCGTTCCTGAGCGACGAGGGAGTAAAGCGCTATCCCATCAGTTGCAAGAGGAGGCCTAAGACGGCAGTCACGGTGCGATGGGTTCCCGCGTCGTAGCACTGTTTTAAGGAATACCTAGCCCATGCAGTGCACATCCAACGACAAGCTATTAACTCCTTGTCTTTGGACATTATGTTGTGAGCTACAGAAACACTTGTTCCCATTTGTGCAATGACGAACAAATTAAGTTGGTCATAATTATGTCACGTGCTGGTTGGTCGTTCCAGCATGTGGAGGGAATGGCAATCCCATTTTCGCAAGAGTTCGAGAAAGGTTGGACCCATTCTGAACATGTGCTCAACGTTTGGCCTTACGCCAAGGCCAGGTATGTCATTGTCCATGGAATCATTTGTACATGTGAGAATGTGATATTTATTAAGTGTGAATGGTGTGACTAAGAGAGAGAAGCATGTTGTTATAGTTCGAAGAGTTTGTTACGTTGTTACGAGAATCGCCATCAAGAGGCATCATCAAATTATAAACGTTTTGATGCACTTAAAGGCTTTGCTTTTAGATCAATGGATGCTTCCTGGAAAATGTGTATGCTTGGCAAATCGTATAATTTATAACTTATAATGTTTTGAGTTCACTGCGTGTTCATTTGAAAGCAAGAATTATGAGAGTGGTGTTAAGCGTGCATGCTTGATACGTTCCATGTGGCATTGACATTAAGGGGATAGGAGTGCGCGATAAAGCTGACTAATATAGGTTCGTAAATATACTGAGCCGTTCGACAGATATGGATTTGCAGCAGAACATGATGGGTGAAGGGAAACAAGCTTTTTCTGAACACCGATCGTGAATATATGATGCTCAATTTTGTGAGTGGAGTTTGAGTTTGATTAACGAGAGGGGTCCGTAAGGCTGGGGGATAACGACTGAAATATTCGTACACTCCACAATGTTTAATATCGAAACCCCAGAGAAGATATTTTCGTGCGCTAAAGCTTGTAGTTGCATGACGGAATTTCTCTCCCAATACCGCTGTCTCCTAATATTTCCAAATAAGATAATTTGCAGATTTTAGTGACGAATAATATCTTGCGGGCTTATGCAATTTGATGAAATTCACTTGCCTTCTTTGCTCTTTCCAAAGTGCTCCTTGCTCTTTCTCTTTCTTGCATTGTTCAAACAGCTCCCCTATAAGGGGCGACTTCAGAAGTCCGTATTCGCCCCACAGCCAACGTACATAATAATTTCGGAAGGTTTACATTTAAGAAATACAAAGTATATTCCGCTATTGTTTTCCTTTAAGTAGTTTTCGCAAAAATTCAGGAAAAATAAATCAGAAAAATATGCGGTATGTATTGTATTCACTTCATGCATTCACACCAACAAAGATGAACAATTATTAAACACAACATAAGTCACACAATCGTACGTCGGCACTCGCGTTCGACAAATGATTCCAGTGGGGCTATTATTGGACCTGATGTCCGCCGTCAATGTTGTTAGCATTCATTTAAAACTGGAATGTGTCAAAGCAAGAAGGCCGTGATAAAAGCACCCAGTCCCTCCGTGCATCATCACACATTGTCATACACGTCGCAAAGTAAGCAAGTCACTTGTCAGTTGGAAAATAATGAGCATCGCTCTCGATCGATCTCGGTTTCGAGTCGGTTCGTCGTGTCGATCATTGCGATCGTTTTCGTATCGAGCGAATTCGTCGCGAGAATCGTACTGTTGCACTGGATGTGAGTGAGATTGCATATATACAGCAAATGACGTTTTGGAAAAGCTCTGCTCGAACTATCAAAAAAATGTTGAGTTATCGAGCATGTTAGCTTTACCATAGCTATCGATACCATATAGCTATCGCGAGTGACAGTCATGCTATCTTACGACTGCGTCAGTTCAAAATGCAGCGAGCACGCTGGAGGTACAGCACAGTTTGTGGTTGGCATCAAACTGTGCGACTCTCCAGATGCGTGGTGACTAACGCAGCACTGGCTAAGTTAGTGAGTTCAGCGAGTCCAGTCACCTTCCAGCTCAGCAGCAATAGCAACCAAGCGGAACATGGCCACTCAGCCCCAGCTCAGCCGCAGCTCAGCCAAACTTAGTCCCAACTCAGCCCCTCTTCACCCCCAGCTCAGCCTGGCGCCAGCTACCCCCATCAGCTCATGGCCTGCACACCCCGGTCTATGATGGTGCTGCGCCGTCGAGGTTTCCGCTGTTCTCGTGCGGTCGGAGCACGGATTTTGCGCGTGCGGGCCTCGAGCACGATCTGAGTATGTCGCTTCATCTGGGCCCGGGTTAGAACGCTGGGGCCCTCGTCAATAACGTCTGGGCGGTCAATCTGTAGAAAAACAGGCAAGGCCAAGTAAGTTACACCACAACAAGATTGATTATCATAAATATCTGGACGAAGGAAGCCTGTTGCGTTTTCTACGAGATATTCTCAGAAACCTATTCATGAGTCTTGACTATTGGTTTATTTCTAATGGCAATCAACAACTGAGCTAAGCCGAACTCCCACAGTTATGGAAACCGAGGAACATACCAGAAGGAAGGAGAACCGCTTCTTGCCCGGAGGTCGGATTGGTGGCACACCGCGAACTTTGTGATCCAGGACGTCCTGCTCCGACCTCGTGGCAGAGAAGTCCTCGGCATCCATTTCAAGCATCTAAGAAGAAAACAACCAATGAGTGACGTCGCATGACACATGGAAATACGTCTGCTTGAGCGTTTGCCACAACCACAGTGGGATGCCGCACTCAGTGGATGGAATTGCTCCACAGAACAGGCACCAACCGTAGCGGGCTATCATCGCAAATGACACGCGAAGAATACCAGACTTATGCTTTTCGCTGAGTAAGGAAGATACATCAGTAAACACCAGTGAAACGCCTTTTTGGACGATGACCGAGCGGGCGCGCACTGGTAAAGCTAAAACAGGTTTGAAATATGAAACAGTACGGGAGCACACGTGGTAGTAACACATAGTCCTTTTAGTCCTTTTAGTCCCCCATAAAAATTGCAAGGCCTCCATGCATGCCGACATAAAAATTAAGTATTATTAAATTGTACATGATCTCCTTTCTCGAATCCTCCAAAAGGGAGTCCGTCCTGATCGCTGCATGCTTCAGCGTATACAAAACGAATGCTTAGATAAATCAAGCCATTTTTGATCAATAATTATTTTTGTTCATTTCGACGTCTGCTGGTGCCACGCGCTGTGATACCACCTCTATCAGAACACATTATCACAAAATTAAAATTGATTTGATGGTCCTATACAATGGTGAAATCCCGATATCAATCGGAGTAGTGGTTGCAAAGTTATTAGCTTCCAAAACGCGTTTGTATGGCCGGGTCGGGCCGGGTAAAATGTAAATTTGTCTAGTAAGTTGACGAGAAACCTCACGGGCACTTCGCGCCCGCTTGGTAACAACCGAGTACCGGTGGCACTCCAGCAACGAGAGCTAAGGCGTTTTGGTGCGAGGTGACTTCGATGGCGAGATACAGTGATATTTTGTTCGTTTGTTTGTCCGAGTAAAGACTCGGACCACTCGGACCATCACTGGCGGATCCAGGGGGGGGGGCATCAGGGGCAAATGCCCCCCCCCCCCCCCGCAGGAATCTGGGGGGGGGGAATTCAATACAAGTATCCCCCCCCCGAGTGTTCCCAATTTATCGTAAAATCGAAAAAATTGTCTTTGCAGCAGTCAAAATCCAGCTATCCACAGTCAAAAACCGGAAAATTTCGCGCCGCTTCGCGGCATGACACAACTTCCGTAATTGCTTATACAAATTTGGAAAATGGGAAAATGAATTCCATTAGTGTCTGGCAGAAGCTCTCCTTGGCGATAATTGCTGGCACTGGCGGATCAAGGGGGAATCAGGGGCAAATGCCCCCCCCCCCCACATGAATCTGATAGGGGCATTCAATAAAAGTATCCCCCGCGCGTTCCCTGCACTGAACGTGAAACACAATGATAGGAGAAAACTTCATGAAAACGGAAGTTGTTTTTTCTCTCGAGTGATTGAATTTGAAGTTTGTATGTATCCCTTTCTTTCAATGATAGACAAAAGAGCGCACCTGATGCAATTCAAGCAGCCCCGGTGACACTTAACCCGCGCCCCGCTGGGGGGGGGGGGAATCTGTCCCCTCCAGAATTTTCTCAATAACTTATACAAACTGTAATAGATATTAACGTTAAACTTTCAGTACCTTATGCTGCATCAATGCTACGTCTTGTCACCAAATTCCAATGAAATTGATGTAGTATTTTGTGAGATAATGATGGTTTAATGACACCATGTCATTACATTTTTGGTGGAAAAACGATACATGTTTGAACAATCGTAGAAAATAGAGTGTTGAAGCAAATTGCAAATAAAAACGTCAAAAGAAAGGAAATGACATTCTCTTCAAAATGTTTGTCTCGGATTTGCGTAATCCTGTGTTTTTGACCCCCAAAAATAAAATATAATTGATTCTTTTTCGGAAAAAACACTTCTTTAAAGTTAATTTATTAAGCTCGAATACCAAAATAAGGTGACTGGCCCAAATCTGCGGAGGTAAAAAATGGGATACCTTTTTGCCACAAAAAGCTGCCCCCCCCCCCCACGGAGAGAGGCTGGATCCGCCAGTGCGGACCATTGCCAGTGCATAGGAAGCATTCATTTAGTGTATCATATTTGGGTATGGCTAGTTGCTTATGTGTATGTAGGCGATGAAAAGCTTTATTTTGTTCACTGGATACCCATGATAAAATGTTAAGAAAAATAATGACATGACGTGTTGAGTGGTCTGCAGCAGTCTTGTATGTATGTATGTATTTACATTTAAAACACTCCCCAACATTAATTTTGAGGATAATTTAGAAATTGCAGAGGAATTTAATGCCTTCTTCAGCTCAGTTGGGAAAACCCTGCAACAAAACATGAAAGGGTGTCCTGAGGAGGCTCTTGAGTTCCTCGGAGACCCTTGCAAAGACACAACAAATAATTTGCAACATGCTAATAATGATGAACTTATATCTATAATTAAGAACATGAAAAATGTGGGACATGGAGTGGATAAAATTAATGCAAGAATCTTTAAGTTAACATTTATGGCAATCATAGACAAGCTTGTCCACTTTATAAATATATGTCTTGGCCAGGGGAAATTTCCAAGCAGACTCAAAATTGCTGTCATAAAACCTATTTACAAATCAGGTGATAGAACACAAATTAACAATTATAGACCAATCAGTATCCTTCCATATATATAAAAAAATTCTAGAGAAAGTGATCCATGTCCGCGTCATGGAACATGTCTCCAACAATAGCGTAATTTGTCCCAACCAATTTGGATTTAGGAAGGGATACTCAACATACATGCCCTTGCTCATATTGCAAGATAAAGTAATCAGGGGGTTTGAATCAAACAAAATGAACTGTGGTATCTATCTGGACCTAAAAAAGGCATTTGATACTGTTGATCACAGAATATTATTGCTTAAACTTCACTCATATGGTATCACAGATACATTCCTGACAATCATAGACTCATACTTATCAAATAGATATAAATGTGTAGAGTATAAAAAAGTCCAGTCAAGCCTGAGTCAAGTAAGTATTGGGGTCCCCCAGGGCTCTATTCTGGGGCCACTTCTGTTCATCTTATACATAAATGATTTTCCCAGGATTTCGTCAAAGTTACATCATTACTTTATGCTGATGATACAGCCCTTTTATTTGAGGCTGATTCCAATTCTGAATTGCAAAATAACTTAGATACAGAACTACCAAAGGTATACAAATGGCTGCAAGCAAACAAGCTGTCCTTAAACAACAATAAAACATTCTATCAAATATACAATAAATCCAAAATAAATGTTGACATCAATGTAATATTAAATGGTATAAATATAGGACATACAGAAACTGTGAGGTATCTTGGTGTATATATAGACGAATAACTCAAGTGGGAGAGTCACATTATGCATATTTAAAGTATAATAAGTCGTAATATAGGGATTATAAGTCGCTCTAGATATTTCCTGGGTCAGAAACACCGATTTCTGTTGTATAATGCATTAGTTCTGCCTTATCTTAATTACTGCTGTCTGTTATGGGGAAATGCACCGAAATCACTTCTTAACAAATTGCTTATCCTACAGAAAAAGATAGTCAGGATTGTTGATAATCAAGCAAGACTAGCCCACACAAACCCAATATATGTAAAGCTCAAAATTCTTAAAGTAAAGGACATTGCCAGACAGCAAGCTATAGTCGTGCTTTATAATGTTGCATCTGGAAGTGCCCCACCAGTCATAGCCTCACTTTTCGAATTCACTCAGACCAATCACAGAGCTTCAAGAGTAGCACGACATTTTGAAGAAATATTCACTCGACAATTATACCGGACACGTACCATAGCATGGATAGGACCACGTTTATGGAATTCAATTGTTGCCCCCAGATTCCCCCATATAAACTCAATACCATCTACTAAAAACAAATAAAAGAAATCACTAAAAATCACATGATCAGTGAATATGAATAACCCTTCCCTGCTTGCCTCACAAGCCTAGGAAAAAATTCCTTGTAGTTTGCTCATTTATGTAAATGAGCCTAAATACAATAATAGCCATAGCAGTGCTAAATGTTAACTATTTGTAAAGTCATCTTCTAACTTCTAAGTTGCAGAAGAATGAAGTTATGCAGTTTGTAATGTATGTAACATTATAAATAAACAATAATACAAATTTGCAGAACTAAGTAACAGTATATAAACAAACAACATAAGCATGCATAAACGTGCATAATTTGAAATAAAACATAGTAAATCAGAGATGGAGATTTATATTGGTGTTGAGCAATATAGTACCTCTATTTCTTTTCTGCTTTCTTGAAATATGAATTAATTAGATCATGTTTCAACTTATAGATCAATTAATTATATCATGCGCGAAAGCCACCCCGACTAACCGACGCTGGAATCTAGGTGAGATCGAACAGCAACAAGCTTTGCTTAGCTGGGGGGCTCACCGGGTTCCAGCATAGACCTTCTGCTTGCCTAGACCAGGATCTGCCTTCCCCAACCTTTGTATGAATGAAATTGTGTCCTGCCTCACTGTCTGGCAAACCTTTCTTGATGGCAACGTGATGGGGGCAGCAGGCAGTGGGGCACACACTTACAATCCTTACTAACTCGGTTACGTATGTGCGAATGTCAGAATGTATGATTCCCAGGGGCGTAGTTGGGGGGCAGTCACTTGTTGATTTCAGCAACGACTACTTTCTGCCTTCTTATTTTTAACCACATTACCACTGACCACTTAGCCTTCCTCTCTTCATTTGCTTTTTGTATTTCTTCTTCCATTTCCTAGCTGGGAGTGCCGCGACATTTTCTCTTTTGTTCTCTGGTGTTAAAGTAAGGTGATGTGCGTCGATGGGATCGAGGGCGGGGGCACTCCTGGTCACCTGTTAATGGGTGGCGGCATAGAAAAAAAATGGCTATTCCGAGTGTCGAGTCGATAACGTTAAAAGGTGAGACATGTTAAAAAGGCACTCGTAAGCAGCATTCATACTGCAAAATATAAAAGCATACATCCATACACACAACACGCATACACACACAGGTACGTACGTACATATTCATCCAGTCCCAGCTAAATGATTGCATAGTGCATGCCTAAAAGACGCGAGTGACAAGTTCCGGAGTTCCTGAGGTAGAGCGTTGTACAGTTGCGCGATACTGTATAGGAGGCGCCGCCTACCCGCCTCCGTCCTCACACGCGGGAGACCAGTGTCCTGACGAGTAGAACGGGAGCGAAGAGAAGAGTTGGCCTGACTATGAGAGGTCGCCTACGGACTATAACTTCGGTTGCGGCTCGCCAGTAACTCGTATTTTGTGAAGCAAACTAATAGAGTGCTATTGGTAGAGCTGACGGACAGTCGGCCAGCCCAGTTCCTCACGCACGTCCGATACATGATCAAATTTGCGACGGCCGGAGACAACGCGCATCGCAAAGTTCAAGATTTTTTGGAGGCGTTGTGTGTTTTCTCCGACACGTTGCCATAGACGGCAAGGCAGTATCGAACGTGCGAGATGATCAAGGCATTGACCAAGGTGGGCAGAAGGTCAGGTGGGATCTGATGACGCACGTGGGACAGGCCGATGAGGATACCGTTGCATTTTTTGACGAGGGCAGAAGCGTGAGAGTCCCAGGTGAGGTACTTGTCGAACACTACGCCAAGGTTCCTCACGGTGGGGTCCTCACGCACTGCATCCTCGCCGTACCGAACAGTAATGGGAGCCATGCCACGACAATTTTGACGGGAACCACAGACTATAAGTTCTGTTTTACTTGTGTTTACTTTCAGACCATGGGAGTGGAACCAGACGTCCAAGGAGTCTAATGTCTGTTCCATCGTAGCAATGAGCTGCGGAGGGAGTCTTTTTTGCCAGATGTCAAAATTTGGGTATCATCAGCGTACTGCACCACGTGCGCGTCAGGGGCAAAGAGGGACAGGTCGTTAGCAAATATCTGGAAGAGGAGTGGGCCAAGAGAGGATCCTTGGAATACACCGATGGGATTGGGCTGGGGTCTGGAAAGGTGCCGGTTGCCACGCCCGTCAGCAGTACAAACAGATTGGGTATGACCACGGAGGTAAGAATAAAACCAGGTAGGATCGATAGAATTGGCTTGAAGTTGGGAAAGAAGCTTTGTGTGGTCAATCACATCAAAGCATTTGGAAAGATCAAGGAGGCAGAGGAGAGTAAGTTTCTGGCGGTCAGTGGCGGCAAGGATATGATCGGATACGGTAAGGAGCGCGGTTTCTGTGGAGAGACGGGAGCGGAAACCGTGCTGGGATGAGGAAAAAATGTTGTTGTCAGCCATGCACGAGTACAGCTGTCGCTGGACCACCTTCTCGACAGGCTTCGGAAAGGCAGGAACGATGGAAATAGGTCTGAAGTTTGAGGCATCTGATGGGCTTCCGGATTTGTGGATAGGATGTACTATGGAATGTTTCCAGGTCTTGTAATGGCTTACGCTGTATTAGTTATGCCGTTCGGTGCATTCACTGGGAATTTGTTGTAATCGAATTCGAAGGATGCCGTGCACTTAATTTAGATTACTGTACGGGACAGGGCACAGGGTAAATCACAAATCACAGGACAGGGAAACAAGTTCGATGCTTGGCTGCTCCGACGTCTACCTCACAGTGGCGGATCCAGAGGAGGGGGGGGGGGGGCATGGGTCCCCTTTGAGCCTCGAAGGTGCCCATTAGGCCGAAGGTGCCCATAGCCGATCGAAGTGACTCGAAACGAATTTCACTCCGTTTTAAATAACGTGCACGTAAATTTGCCCACTCTGACCTCCAGGGGACCCACTCTGATTTATTGAGGACCCAGTCTGGTCTCCAAAGAGCCCAATTTTGCCTCCATGGGGGCCACTGCCGGCATCCAGAGGGCCCACTCTGACCTCCAGAGGGCCCATTATGGCTTGAAGAGGGCCGATTCTAGTTTGTAGATGCCCATGTTGGCATGTGAAAGGCATGTTTTGAACTAAAAGGGTCTTTTCTGGCCTGCATTTGTCTTCAAGGTAAAAAAGGGTCACCAAGGCTTAAGGGGCCTACTAAGGCCTGGGAGCACCAAGGCCTAGGAGCCCATTTTGCTACGTACCCCCTTGACCCAACCCTGGATCCGTCAATGCTACCACAACTGGACAATCAACGCCCATTTCCATTAGAGTACGCAATTGTGGTTATCGCTGTCATTCCGCTGATTTTTTTTTCTTCTCGGAAGTTTCCTGGCCATTCGTGATTGTTCCGCATAATAGACTCTTAATAAATGTATTTCTGCGAGAAATGTTTTTTGATTGGGGAAGAACATAATACAAACAATTTATGCATGCGTGCATTTTTTACGTCCCCAAAAATACTAAGCCCCTTTTTGTTTACGCTCCTCAAAAGAAACCCCTTTTAGACACAAAGGTGAAGTGTGCCAATGTGACATAGAAAAGAGAATGCACCGAACGACATAAACTAATATTGTGTGCAAATGGTCCGGAGTGCATACCGCGCATTGATGCACTCGTCGGCTGATTTAAGCACTCGTGCATCAATACACTTTATACACTCCTGGCCATTTACAAATTTAGATTTGATATTGCATACGCCAATGTAATATATTCCAACAGCAAGCAATGAATTGTGTTGTGACCTTGACTGGACCTATCTCCACGCACCGGCTCTGGAGCGGCCCCTGAGATAAACTGCGCCGCGGGGTACGACACCGCCCGCGGCCACCTCTGAGGTAGACTACGCAGCAGGGCACGACACCGCACGCGGCTATCTCTGAGGTAGACTGCGCCGCGGGGTACGACACCGCCCGCGGCCACCTCTGAGGTAGACTACGCAGCAGGACACGACACCGCCCGCGGCTATCTCTGAGGTAGACTGCGCCGCGGGGTACGACACCGCCCGCGGCTATCTCTGAGGTAGACTGCGCCGCGGGGTACGACACCGCCCGCGGCCACCTCTGAGGTAGACTGCGCCGCGGGGTACGACACCGCCCGCGGCCACCTCTGAGGTAGACTGCGCCGCAGGGCACGACACCGCCCGAGGCCACCTCTGAGGTAGACTACGCCGCAGGGCACGACACCGCCCGCGGCCACTTCTGAGGTAGACTACGCCGCAGGGCACGACACCGCCCACGGCCACCTCTGAGTAGACTGCGCCGCAGGTCACGACACCGCCCGCAGCTACGAGTCGGCTCGGGCCGAGGGCGCCGGCGTGCGGCCAGCCAGGAAAGCGGCCATGAGTGCGGAGCGGTGCGGGGCTGAGGCTTCAGTGTTCTGTCGTGTAAACGGGATCGTGCGTTTCTGTAGGTGTTCGAGTGCGATTACGAATACGATTTGTGTGCGAGTACGTTTTAATATAGCAAGATGGAATATATGACATTGCAACGCGAGCATTCAGGTCTTAGCTTTATGAGAAAATACATAATATAGTTGGTATGACCTATAAGTAATTTAGCGAGTGTTTTGCTTCCTTCCTACAACGTCGAAGAGATGAAGTCCATTGTGCTATATGAAGTTAAGTATCACGTAACTGGGTTTCTATATTGTTCGTTGTCCACCTATCCTGTCAAAGAAGTTTGGTGGGGTGACGGATGTTCGATACGATACGATAACTTTTTGACGTATGTCGTAACTTTTTGATAAATAAAAAAGTCAAGGCTCGGTTGCCACAGCGACCAGCACACTTCTTGCCAACTATATAGATATGCCCCGCGATCCAAATGAGCCGTTCGTTGTCTTTCAGGATAATATACGAGTTAATTTTGCCGTGGTGACCGTACTGATCATTTGTTGTACGTTGACGGCCTGTGTAACGTACTGACCATTTGCGTCTCACCATTCGCGGCTCATCCACCCACCATTGCAGACCAACAACGGCACGTTGAATGCCTGTAACAACATACTGACCATTTGTGGCACATTACGACCTGTAACAACATACTGACCATGTGTGGCACATTACGACCTGTAACAACATACTGACCATTTGTGGCACATTACGACCTGTAACAACATACTGACCATTTGTGGCACATTACGACCTGTAACAACATACTGACCATTTGTGGCACATTACGACCTGTAAGAACATACTGACCATTTGTGGCACATTCGGAACTGTAACAACATACTGACCATTTGTGGCACATTACGACCTGTAACAACATACTGACCATTTGTGGCACATTACGACCTGTAACAACATACTGACCATTTGGGGTACATTACGACCTGTAACAACATACTGACCATTTGTGGCACATTACGACCTGTAACAACATACTGACCATTTGTGGCACATTCGGAACTGTAACAACATACTGACCATTTGTGGCACATTACGACCTGTAACAACATACTGACCATTTGTGGCACATTACGACCTGTAACAACATACTGACCATTTGTGGCACATTACGACCTGTAACAACATACTGACCATTTGTGGCACATTACGACCTGTAACAACATACTGACCATTTGTGGCACATTACGACCTGCAACAACATACTGACCATTTGTGGCACATTACGACCTGTAACAACATACTGACCATTTGTGGCACATTACGACCTGTAACAATATACTGACCATTTGTGGCACATTACGACCTGTAACAACATACTGACCATTTGTGGCACATTACGACCTGTAACAACATACTGACCATTTGTGGCACATTACGACCTGTAACAACATACTGACCATGTGTGGCACATTACGACCTGTAACAACATACTGACCATTTGTGGCACATTACGACCTGTAACAATATACTGACCATTTGTGGCACATTACGACCTGTAACAACATACTGACCATTTGTGGCACATTACGACCTGTAACAACATACTGACCATTTGTGGCACATTACGACCTGTAACAACATACTGACCATTTGTGGCACGTTGACGGTCTGTTACATACTGACCATTTGTGGTACGTTGACGGTCTGTTACATACTGACCATTTGTGGCACGTTGACGGTCTGTTACATACTGACCATTTGTGGCACGTTGACGGTCTGTTACATACTGACCATTTGTGGTACGTTGACGGTCTGTTACATACTGACCATCTGTGGCACGTTGACGGCCTGCAGAGGCTCCATGACGAACTGAACTGCTGTATGAACCGCCTCGAACAGGGCGGCTAGCGGCGGTAGCTGGCTGCTGCTCTTGGACGGCAGCTTCAGTACTGTCAGGCCGTTCTCCTGCAGACACAATAATATCGAGAGGTGACAGACGCATATGACAAGCACAGGACCTTATCCATCCAACACAACCACAGAGGGAGATAACACACACGCACATCAGGAGCAACTGAACACAGCACAACGGTAGCCATCACCAAATGCTGACTAATGCTTAAAAATGGCGGCTAGCGAGTCGCATCGCTGAAAGAACTGAAACACAAAAAAAAATAAGCTAGTCTCAGTTAGGTTGCGTCCGAAATGTTCTTCAAAACAATTAGTCGTTATCGGAATAAGTTATTTGGCTTTTGCTCAAATGTTTCCCTTAGGATTCCTCACGTTTGTTTACGTTCTGTATATCACAAATTGTAAGCTGATTGGCTCTAACTGAACGTTAACAACGATCCAGTTACAATCGCTGCGCTATACCTGGAACTGGTCCACCATGTGAGCCAGTCCAGCGCGGAGTCGCGACAGGGTGCCGATGATCGCCTCCACCCGGTCGTCGTGCACCTTCTTCCTGGCCAGGCTACCCTCGATGGTCTCACGAAGCTCCTGGCACTGATTCCGCATCCTGTTGGTAGCGGTTTTGAACAGAAAGTGGCTATTGTTTTTATTGTGAAGTGAGTTGCTGTTATTTTGTAAAATACATTGTTTGATAGAGTAGAAACGCAGCTGCCACCGAAGAAGGTACGTTGCGTTACATGATGCAACTAGCTAATGATGTTGGAAATTATCGGCAAAAATGGTACACTTTCAACACTGCAACTTTCACTCCAAATTATTACTAAGAAGCGAAACAAATGTAAGATTATGAAGAGATACAACCTAACCCGTTAACCGGCTGATACGATACGATGCTGTCGCGATACGATGTTCCCGCTGTCCGGGAAAAATGTGAATATTCGCAAATCAGTTTTTCATTAGTACCGGCTTTGGCAAGCGAGCACGAGTTTCTAGGTAAGTCAAACGCAGTGAGTTATAATGCATTGTGGTATGCATGCATGCATGTTTTGAATAGCTTACCTAATTTCCTCGAGGTTATCAGCATATTTATGCCGCTCAATTTCCAGCTCGTTGTCCTGTTTCTGCTTTTTGAAGCGCTTTATATTGGCTTCCGTGTCCTTCCATACCATGGATAGCTGTCGCGCTGTGTCTGTCTGCATTTCAAACAACTTCACGACATCGTCAATAGATCGTGCTCCAAGACTCTCCTGCAATGAGATGAAGACAATTGTATTAAGCCAGGTGATATTTTAGCCATGTGTACCTCTTAAGGCGTTTAAAAGGAGTGTGCCTACTGTTTTGGAAAGTGCATTTTGTCATATGGTAAGTAGCTATTGGTTTGATTGTTGGATACGATGAAATTCACATCTGGGAGCCTCTTTAGTTTAATTTTCATCTTTTTTGTATCTATAAAACGACCGCCACTATAGTGATGTTATGTAAAACGGTGCACATAAGACAATCAAATTACGGTCACATCATGCAAGATAGAGGGACACGTTTTGCACAGCATGTCCTTGCCACTGTGAACTTTATTATGTGCAAGTTGCGTAGCTCTAAATTGATATCTTCGTCGAACAATGGCCATCAAGCGTTGCGATCAGTGGGACAGACGGTACTGTGCGACTGCTGCTATCAGCGCGCACGAGCTGTTTTGTCGAATTGCTATTGGCCGGCGCTAACGATATGTTAGCAGTTTAATCAATAGTTGCAGTACTTCTAGTAGCAGAAGCCCTCTGGAGTCTACCCGATAATTGTCTGATTCCAACACGTTCATGGGGTCTTTGGGATATCTCAGCAACTAGGGTGAATCTGGAGAAATAAAGTAATGGTTCAGTTCCGAAAATTATGTTCTATAGACCAGTGTCAACAACCCCAAATGAGCAATGTCAGTAGGCACACTCCTTGAACAGCCCCAGCTTCGATGAGCGTTTAGTCAGTGTTGGATATGTCAGCTCAGCTGTCATCTTGCTATGTTATGCCACTGGAGGCGAGACATCTCAACCCGAGTGAAGATCGTACAGGAACGTCTTTCCAGTGCGCCATCCATAGTGCACGCACGTCGCACGCCACAGCTACCGCCTCCTCACTGTCCGGGCATAGACCGCCCGACAGAATTCCGCCGGAATCACGTCACAAGCAACCCCTGCTGTTCTTTGCCGCCAGAACGCTTCGATTACCGCCTGCAGACTTCATCTTGCACTGCTACCTCACACACCTTCACCGCAACACACCACCCCTGCTCCCCATTCCTCACCATCATCTTCTTGGCCTGTTCGTAGACGCCCTGCAGCTGCTCGGAGACGAGCTCGCTGACGTTGCGGGTGAGCTTGATGCCCCCGCTGGACGCCTCGGAGTGCATCGTGTTGTAGTTGCCGCCCAGGTATAGTTCCCGTCGTAGCTGCAGATACTCAGCCCTCTGCTTCTCCGCCTGCTGCCTGGGGAACAGGGGCAGCTCCATTGTTATACGTCCCCTTTGGCCGGTAGAAGTGGCGGAGGGAAAACAGAAACGCACCTTGAATGCCTGATGCGGAGGCAAGGGCGTCGGTTAAACACGCTCTGACTACTCATTTATCAATGCATAGCTTTTCACGGGACTCTGAGGATCATCTGCGTTTGCATCCAGCCTACTGAGTCTACCGCTTAAACACCTCAGCAAGCGTAGCATCCTCGGTCAACACATCGTCTGAACCAGAGAGCACCTGCAGTGCGTGAACCGCCCGTCTTGTCTGCCCACCCGTTGCCACTCACTTGTGCTCTGACAGCTTGGAGTCGCGCTCCTGCCTCCAGCTGGAGGACAGCTGCTGACTCTCCGATAGCTGCGAGTGGGCTGCCTCGCGGACCGAGGCAGCGTACTGCTCTGCCTTGCTGACGGTGGCTTGCGCGCCGGCCGCCTCGGCCAGCCGTCGCTGCAGCAGCTGCAGCCGACTGGCGTACGTCATCTGCTCCGTCCTCAGCGAGCTGATGACGCCCCGGTACTTGTCACGCACCATCTGCGCCTCCAGCAGCTTCTTAGACATGCAGTCTAGCTGGTTGTTGAGCTCGCGGACGTGCTGCCGGTGGAGGTAGGCAGATGGTGAGCACTGTGAGGCGGAGTGGCGGAAGGTCGGTCAATGATTGCTTTTCTTAACCTGCGCACTGCAGGGGCTTTGCGCCGAACACGAACTGCAGGGGGGTTGATTTCCGCCCCCCCCCCTGAGATCTAAAAAAAACTACGCTACGTAGCGAGAAGCAGAAAACGGCATTTGATAGCTTGATACATGTTCTATCGAAAGTATTTCAGTACTGTTTTAGGTCAGGTCAAAATTGAGGTCACCAGAGGTCATCAAAGGTCAAATTTCCCAGTTTTCCTGTTTTAGGACATCGCTCCAGAAATTCCAATATATCTCCGAAACCATGCTAGTTAGAAACAAACGGAAATAAGCAAACGCCAGCCAGTGAAATTTGCAATCGCTAAAGTGCCCTCAAATTTGATCTCAGGTTAACATTTGAGGCGCCAGGGTAAAAAAACACGTTTTTTTGCTAAATAGTTTTTCGCTATTAACTTTTTATGTAATAAAGATAACGAAAACTGTTTGCGTCATTGTGTTTATCTTGTCAAGGCGCTTTGAATGATATACATTGTGATCTTGTTAAGTTAACTTAAAAATTTGACCTCCGGTCAAGGTCAAGGGATAACCCAAGTAGGGAATGTTGCATATGGGTAGACGTGTCTTGACGAGACAAACACATTGATGTCTGTTTTACTTCTCTATCTTCATTATGTCGGGAGTTATTGACAAAAAAAGTGATGGTGACCTCGCATGACCTTAAATGACCAAATAGGGGTCACTGAACAAAAATTACGCTTGCATCATCAAGAATATCCTATAATAACATGATCCAGAAGTAATTGGACTAATATCATGCATATCCTTAGCATTTGTATATTTCCCCATTGACTTATTATGAGAGGTTACGAAATTGACCTGACCTTAGGTCACCGATATCAAAATTCCGAGATACACGAATTGTAAGTACGTATGCCCTTATGACATCCTGTAAGTTTCAAACTGATCGGTGAAAAACTCTGGCTTTGGCGCAACTGCAAACATTTTTGGAGGTGGGGTCACTTGACCTGGTCTGGTGACCTGACCTGATATGACCCTAGGTTTTTTCAAAGTGTACGCAATTGATGTGCTGACAGGTGCGTAAAAACCCGGCGGCGCTGCACGCCGCCGTTTTTTCGCTATCTTTGAAAGACCTGAGGGGGCGGGCGGAAATCAACCCCCCCCCCCCCCTGTAGTGCGCGGGTACGTATGCCCTTATAATGCGCGGGTACGTATGCATGTCCAACACCACGCTTCCAAGTGGCGTGGTGTTGGACATGCGTTATATTGCGCACCAGGTCATTAACAGCCAGTGTTAGATATTAACTATCAACACGAACCAACTGGTACGTACTACTTCATCTGGCTGGCGATTTTCTTCGTAAACGATGTTGTCTACGACGGCGTCTTCGAATGTCGACATGATCGACTTCAGTTTCTTCCTTTTCTGAAAACAATTATAAACATAGGAACCCGTTATTATGACATCCACGTTAACACATGAATGCGCACAAGTTGTTCAATATGCATTACATAGGTAATATTTAATAATGTGATGCGGCATGAATATTCGTTGTCAATTAACAGTAAATAAAGTCGGTACGCTTTCGAAAGCATATAATTATAACGCATAGGGACAACGGAAATCAACCTAAGACAATCTTCCAATTCTCTGCTTGGCCTACATTAGAGTTTTGTTTTCAACAGTTTCATTACAACGCAGAATATTGCGGCACAGTTTTTAGCCCACCTGCGCAGTGACCGATCGCAGCTTGTTGAGCTTGTTGGTGAGGTCGCCCAGACGGTCGTTCTTGCTGTCCAGCTTGTTAGCCGGCTCGACCTGCTGGTGGGCGACACTGGAGGTGGCCATGCCTTCCAGTGCTTCCCGCATTAATAGCTCGTTCTGCCAGAGCAGACGATATTGCTGGATGGATATGCTTGCTAACATACTTGATACCTAATTTAACTGATTATCTAATAACGGCAGTATTATTGATGCTATGGTACTAAATACATATTACTGGTGTAATGTCTAGAAGTTAATTTAATGAGCGGACGAAGGTTCAATAATCAGGAAGGTAACAACACTTAGCGTGGTTTAGCGCGGACATGAAGTAAAACTGCATATACTCAACAAAGCACGCAATGAAATACTGATAAGAAAGGAAAAAGCCAACTAATTTTGATTTAATATTCCTTTGTGTAACCACAAAACAATGCTAAGTAATAACAATAAGTTACACACCTTTCCAGCTCGATTTTCTTGGTCCTTCAATGACCGTATATCTTTCCTTAGTTTCTGCATCAAGGCGACATTTCTTTTCTTTTCTTCTTCACCTTCCTCATAGTTGGCTTTCTTTTCACCCTCTAGAAAGAAAAATGCAACTGTTACTGACCAAAGCCAGCTATGAAATTAAAACGTTATTCGATGATGTGGTCATGGAAGTGATAACCTTTGTTGCACCAATCGATTCGCGCTAAGGGTAAGAAACAACATGGCAGTGATGGGACGCAACATGAACTCATCTGCCATGACGTCATGAGCTCAGGTAGCCATACATGCCATACTTTGGATTGTGAAAGAACAGACTGGCTTTCGGCCGCTGTAAAACAATGGACTTTCCAGCGGTTATCGAAAATAACTACGGCATAGTACGTTGGTGCATGTTTTAATATTGTCTAGGCCGAAGACATTGCAATGATAAAATTATATCATAACTAAACTAGAATGCAGGTCCATAGAGTATTCGGACGCGTTGATAAAAGTGACAGTTCATTTGCAGTTCACCTTGCTCATAAACAACTTTTTACTCGTAGTTGATTCAATTTTATGTTGTCGAACTAAGCCTCGACGGATATCTTATTGTCACACATCACAGATGGATTTGGTCTAGCTCTGGTTTCTACACACAATAAGTCTGTCTGGATATATTTTTTCAAATTAACGTTAAGGGCGTGCAATGATTTAACAGCGTTGTGCATCCTTAAAATGTTACGCATAAGCAAAACACGTAATGGAATATGAAGCGTAAAAGTGCAATAACTTCAGCAAATTAACGAATTTACAATATAGCTCTATGTGATTGTATGGACCCGAAGCCCTTCGCTTCTCTGCCGACAAATTTGTGAACATACCCAATAGCTGCAGCCGATTTCTCCATTCGCTGAGTTGCTGGCTGGCGTCTTGTTTTGGAAGCTGTCGAGCAAGTGCTGTAGTTGTGCAGTGCCGGGCCATTGCTTGTAGTACAGTCTAACACCAGCAATGAATGTTCCAGACAAAATATATGCTTATTTACCACCACTGTGTCCGCACGAAACCTAGGTGAGGCTATTCAGCTCTCTATTGATCACGCGAACTATGGCAACCAGCTGACTCGTCTCCACTGGGAAGCTACGCACTACGTCACGTTGGCTTGGCCAAGACAGATCAATATGCTTAGTTGAGGACACAGTTCTTACTTCTACATATGTAATACAAAGGATTCGAACAGGGTTTTCGAGCAAATAGTGACTCAGTCAAGTCTAGAGCTATCAAGTGAGCAGACACGAGGAGACATCAACATCATCAAGAGATGAGGCAGTCAAGAATCAAGGGATCACTTTGAGAAAAAGTAAACAAATATGCATGAAGACTTATCAGCAGGTCCTCTGCGGGAAGATTCAGAAACGTGCAATGGTTATCGTAATATTCGGAAATTGATTCGGAAACTTCACTTGAATGAAAGGGCGATATTTGTTTTGGTCATAAATTCAACAGGCAAATGTTATGGTATCCACGTGCAACTGATTTAATAATTACAAAATGTATGTCGTTTTATCAGACAAAACACTGTTCTGTAAACATGATGTTTACCTTTCTGAAAAATAACAAGTTTACTTAACGGGTTTGAGATTTAATAAGAATTGCTAACCTAACTCTCATATTGCCAAACAAAAGTGTATTTAGTAAATACAACACAAGATAGGAAGCCAACGGCTTGCGCCTTCATCCGCCATTGTTTGAGATTTTCCTCTATTAATTTTGAGATTTTCCTTTCGGTTCGAGATTTCACTCTATTACGAAATATACAAAACTCGAACGAGAAAAGAAAAGTTTAAAAGCGAAAAGTTGAGATTTCACCCTATTAAGAAATAATCATTAAAAAAAATCGAACGAAAAAACGAAAAGTTTACATAACAGGTTTGATATTTCACTCTATTACGAAAAAAAAACATCACAGTTGCTTTGCAAATGTATCAGTAACAAACACATACAGACAGCATTGCGCCTCGAGCGATACAGACTCATATTTTACTTATAAAGACATTTGGAAAACAATTTCTGCAGACAGCCAACATAATGTTAAAATCAAGACATTGTCAATGCTTCGCGGACTGCGATAGGCATATCACTAAGATTGTTGTCCAATATCGTTGCAAGCACATGGCACTTAAATATAATTCGTCAATGGCTAGGCAACGGCGCAGATTAGGATTAAAATACCGTCCGTGTAAGTGCACCCAATTAACTAGCAGCACCAAACATTAAACAAAAACAAAAAACTTCTGAAATCTACTAATCCGTCCAAGCAGCAAATGGTGAATTAAGTTGCGTTTCCTTGGTCACCTATTGAATTTGGTCGAATGACTTCCACAGATGGCAGCACGTATCATGCATTTATCGGTAGATGGCATTCCAAAAGCCTCAGCACCTGCAATACGGCCAACAGTCTTAGATCCAGTCGTGTGTTTTCTTTACTTTTGGTGGATCTCCAAAACCCTCCAATCCAGTCCCTCCAAAAATGCTTAACCCTCCAGCAAATATGGAGAAAATAACCATTATCTATACACTATATATACGGTGGGACACTGAGACACATGATATTCGTACCTCGTCTGAAAAAGAAGGTGGATATTTAAAGGGCCATATTCACCTTTTGACCTAATTTTCTGCATTATCTTATGCATCGTGTATGATACCAAATTGATGGAGTCTCAATTTAAAAATGAAATCACAACTTTTTCGATTTTGATTAAAAAAAACAAATTGGGAGATTTAACAAACAAGTACATATACTTCTTTCGGAGTTCATGATCAGTGTTTTCCTTTCACAGTTTGGAAGCGCGACATATCTGTCGCTTTTATTTCTTTTGATAACGTCTCTGATTGGTCCCTGAAACAAATCGCCGACACTAAATAGGTCGCCGTTGCGTGCCCAAGTGAACTTCCGATTTCATTGCCAGTTTTGTCATTGTTTGTTGATTTGTTACATATAAATGATTATTTTTATGATAAGCTAAAGCATAGTGTTGTATACAGCCAGAGACATAACTATACAAAACGTCTAATGTTGAAAACAAATTAACCGCATTTTAAAAAATTGAGGGTCGCAACCACTAACTAGGCCGTCGTGGCGTGTCCAAGTTAACTGCTAATTTAGTTACCTTATTATTCAATGTTTGTTGATTGTTAAGGATATTAGGGCACATATTCACAATAGACAGAGTGGAAGACATATTTTCCATACAATTTTGTCAAAAAACAATACGAGACAAGCACGAAATTATAAATTCGTTACCAAATACTTGCAAGTACTGGTCGTTATAAGCGTGGACCGCTTATCAACATTGACTTGAAATATCTCTCGGTAGGAATTGTTATATGCAAAATGTAATCAATTTACAATATATTTTGGTCTCGTCTATCGATTTCAAGTAATAACTCCATTTTTGTGGAAAAGGGGGAATATTTCCCTTTAATAAAAAAAATATATTACGCCCAATTTCTCCGGGAAAGATGATCCTACAGCAATATGTCATACCATTAGTCTTGAAATGCAGCGCTAGGGGCGCTATAATTTTTGCTTTAGTTTTTACAATGTGACTAAATTCGCGCACTAAATTACAGTGTTCCAAATCTTTTCTCTAAAATTTTCAGCTTAAATTAAATTGTCAAGCATAAACGCAACACTTATTTGATATTGTGTAGCAGTACGAACAAATTACCTGTTTATTTTGAGTAAATCAGTAAAATCAAAATGTCAGCAAGAAGCCAAAATCGTCAGTCGACAGACGACACACGCCCTCCTGTGGACCTCGAGATGAAAAGGACAGAAATTGATGAAATCGCCGAAGTCAAGTAAGTTGGTTTACATCACAATCAAGTTATTATAAGTTGTTTATATGTTTGTGTAAATGTAAAATATGTACAGGCTTCTATCCACTCCAAAAGAAGGCAGGTCATGCTCCGAAATGGGCCTGTTTAAGATGACATAAGTTTTGTATTGATAAAATGAAAAACGTGGTGGTATGTAATTACATACCTGCTTCAAGAAACTTACAGCACTTGCACATGCACACAGATGTTCAATGCCAAGTGTTGCTTTCTGCTTGACAAACTCCGGAAATGAGGAAGTGGGACAGTCACCAAACGGGCGCAGCATGTCGATATTCGTCCCGGAAACTATCGTTATCTCATTGCCATCAGCATTCCCCCCTGCTGCACCATATTGCGGCAGACTGCGGGTGCCGGGATGTATTGTTGGCGCTGACTGGGCGGTGCCGGCCGGTGCCGGGGACCGCCGCGCCCGTGCCGAGCCGGCCTGTGTTCTTTACCAGCTCTGGTCCGGGAGACCCCTGGGGCTGTGTTCTGTGCCGGCGTCGCTCTGTCGTGTCGGCGGGTCGTTAGCCGACCGGCCGCGATCGGGCCCATTCAGACCGGGTTAGTCACAGGGAGTTTTCAGAGCTGCTGTGCGCGGCGGCACGATGGGTGCCTGGCACAGCCGGCCAGACGCTCCCGCCCAGACCAGAACCGGACCCGCTTGGAACTCCGATACAGAGCCAGTTTTGATCGATGTTTGTTAGATACACTTGGTATTGGATCTTCCCAAGGGAACAGTTTTCAGAAAATATTAGTCAAACTCTTCCTTGTTTGGTTTTACGGTCTGCAACAGCTTGTTACGAAGCGCTCGCTCGTCCTTCCGTGGTATATGGGGAAAATATTAATATGAGCGGCCCGACCCGACCCGACCCGGCCCATGGCGACGCTTTTGAGAAGCTAATATCTCTGCAACTGCACGTCCGATGGACAAGTGGGTTTATTTGCTAAGTAGCCCCATCCAACCTAACCTGTTTGAGACTAGTGCCGACTCATGTGGATGACTACCGCTGCGCGTGGCGCGTGCCGCGTGAGGGGTGTTGAAAAGTGTTTTCTCGTTGAAAAAAAAACTCCACAACGGCTGGGCCGATTGTGTTCAAATTTGGTGTGTGGTTAGGGACCTCTCAGCCGCCACTTTCCCACAAGTCAGGGGTGGGGTACCTCTGCACTTGTGCACGTGCACACCCCTATTCTATATCTCGGGAACGGCTGAGCCGATTGTGTTCAAATTTGGTGTGTGGTTAGGGACCCTTCCGCCGCCGCCTTCCCACAAGTCATGGGTGGGGTGCCTCTGCACGTGCTCACGTGCACACCCCTATTCTATATCTCAGGAACGCTGAGCCGATTGTGTTCAAATTTGAAACTACTTGCCCGATGGAGTTGAAATTCGCCATACATTTCCTTCGCGCTCGCTCGTTCATCGCCAACTTCGGCGTCTTACTGGTAGATACCAGTAAGGCGCCGTAGCTGGTGATGAACGAGCGAGCGCGAAGGAAATGTATGGGGAATTTAAACTCGATCGGGCAAGTAGTTTCTGAGATACAAAAAGAGTGCGCACGTGCGTACGTGCAGAGGCACCCACCCCTGACTTGTGGGGAACTGGCGGATGAGAGGTCCCTAACCACACACCAATTTTGAACACAATCGGCTTGGCCGTTCCAGAGATATATAATAGGGGTGTGCACGTGCGCACGTGCAAAACCACCCAACCCCTGACTTGTGGAAAGGTGGTGACTGAGAGGTCCCTAACCACACGCAAAATTGGAACACAGTTGGCTCAGCCGTTCCTGTGATACATAATAGGAGTGTGCACGTGCGCACGTGCAGAGGCACCCATCCCTGACTTGGGGGCAACTGGCGGATGAGAGGCCTCTAACCACACACCCCTCGGGGGCAATCGGAATGCCTCGGAATGCATTTGTCGTGTGTCAATACACACAACCGAGGACAATTATCGCGCCCAGTTTCGGTATTTTGTGAGCGGTAACGGCCATTTCCGAAACAGGGGTATAAACCGCCTGCACGTGCACTGCACGCGCATCCAGCGCCCGATCACCTCAAGTGATACAGCGTCAGAAAGCGCTTGTCGATCTATATCGGTGAAACAGCTTTGGTGTCGCTAACTCACAAACCAAAGGATCCCAAGAGAAAACAGTTGGACCCCCTGGGGTGCATCTTGCACCTCTCAGGGTTGCCGACTCCTGGAGTGGTGATATCCATCTGTAGCGTCTATAACAAGTGGTGGTGTGATGGTGTGGTGGCGCGGTCTGCCTCTGTGCACACTGCACATATAACAAGCATCTGTAAAACATCATTTCTCCGGAATGGAGGTTAAGTACATTTTTCGCCCTAGCACCTGTCACAAGATTGCAATCGTTAACCTACCTTGAGGGTGTTTAGCACACATAATTGGCTGGCTACGGGCACAATAAGGAAAAAAGTTAACGGTTCAATTTTCCACAATAACGCCTTACACATACCCTTACAAATGAGGGGGTACATGGTACACGTGCAGGTCCTTACCCCGATGCAGTCAAAGTAACTGGCAATGACCATGGTGTTTGTACATGTACCACTGTGCCAAATTGTAGCGCTCTAGGAGGCGTAGTTCGCCTGATATGGCAGAACGGTGCGCAACGGGATACCCTGTGCACGTGTCAGGTGCACCCTCGGGGAAATCGGAATGCCTCGGAATGCATGTGTTGTGTGTGTATACACACAACACACAACACAATGTTGTGTGTACACACAACACACACACAACACAATACACACAACCGAGGACAATTATCGCGCCCAGTTTCGGTATCTTATGATCGGAAACGACCATTTCCGAAACAGGGGTGAAAACCGCCTGCACGTGCACCGCACGCGCATTCAGCACACGATCACCCAAAGTGACACAGCACCAGAAAGCGCCTGTTGAGCTCTATTGGTGCACCAAGTTTTGTGTCGCTAACTCGAAAATTTTATAAATCAGAAAACTTCACGAGAAAATGGTCGCACCCTCTCCCCTGAGGGGGTCCAGCTTGCACACCTTATGGATGCCGACCGCTTGTATGATGTATCGCGGTTGCGGGCATCTGTAGCGTGTATAACAAGTGGTGGAGTCGGGGTGTGGTGTGCATCTGTGCATTTATATCAAGCATTTCTCAAACATAATTTCTCCGGAATGGAGGTTCACTGCATTTTTTGCTGTAGCGCCTGTCACCAGATTTCAATCTCAAACCCACTTTGTGGATGTTTAGCACACATCATTGGCTGGGTGTGACCAAACAAGGACACAAAGTGAATGGTTCAGTTGTGCACAATATCGCCCTAAAGATAGCCTTGCGGTGCCTATTGTATGGGGACCACTTTTGCACGCGCCACCGGTGACATGGCGTACCCATGGCGATGCTGGTGGCACTAAAGAGAGGTGTGACACTCATAATTCCTGTGCCAAAAGTGCGTGGACGTGGTGCTTGGCGTTGTCGAGATACTCCCTCACAGGTAAGGATTTTAAGAAAGTGGAGGATATTGACCACAACAAGCATTAGCCTTCTCACAGCACGCACCTTTCAACCTGTGCGGGCTAAATTTTGCATGTACATAGGTAACATAGCTACGTGTCACAGACACTTGTCTGTTTGGTGTTTGAGTCCTTTGTGGGGCCACAGGATGAAACGAAAATAGGTCACTATAGCTCAAATATGTAAATACTGCAGTTTGCGCGTGCATGGCACGTGCATGAGGGAGGTCATGTGGGTTATTGTTACATATGCCGAATGAAAGGGATGTACCCCACATCAATGTAAGGTGAAACTTTCGCCACCTACATCTGGCGGCCAGAAGTGGCCAGTTTTCTTTCAACATGGCTTGTATCGCACCGTGAAAGCACTCCTGCTGCTCCTGGGATAGGAGCGGCAGGAGTGCACTTTGCACTCCTGCTGCTCCTATCCCAGGCTGGGTGAGCCATCGCCACGCTGGTCAATGGTGGCCCCATTAATTCTTTTTAGAATGGTGCGTCACAAAACTAGATTTGAGCCATGTCCAGATCCCCTATGTAAAATCAGATACCATTCCTCGCCTAATAACGGGTGTCCACTATAAATGCGGACGCAGTTTAAAGGGAAATAATGACCTTTTGATTTTGTTAGCAGCAATTGCTTAGACTACCGTTATAGTTTTAAAATTATTTTATTCAAATTTAAGAATTAAATAAAATGATTCCCAAATTCAAAGTTATAAGTTTGAAGAAGAAAAAAATTCAAACAAGTACCTTGTGTACTTCATGAAGCTCATTGACAAATTCGTCCTTCCCTACCATTGTTTACATCGAGTGCGGCATTTTTTGAGGCTCTGTGACGTGTCCGATCAAACTGATCCGTGAAGCAATCCGTGAAGCATCCGTGATGCATGACTGACTATCAGTGTAAGTCATGAATAACAACAACATGCAAACTATGCCAACTCGAATAAGATAAGGGCTGAATTATTTGAACCCCAGGCAAGCAAGCATTCGCAAAGCACTCGGCACTGCGCCACAGTAACAAAAGGCGAGGGAAATGCATATCGGATACAATATTATTACGTCATAGGTTTCTGAAGTGTCAACTACTATGCAATACAGTGATAAAATACCTTTAATAATGATTAACAAGAAAATTAAAACTTAAAAAATACTTTGAATAAGTCTTGAATTAGCTTTCAACTCAAAATCAGATATATTTTGCAATGCTACACAAGAATGGCACCAGTGACGTCATTAACGAAGCTTGCTACGGGACTTGGGTATACTTAACGGGAATATGGGGTGATACCCTTTGACGATACCCGAGCGCTGCTCGGACACACGCTAGTAGCGCTAGTAGCGCTTTCGTTCTCCATGGCAACCAGGCGTCAGCCAATCAAAAGCCAGCAAGGGAATACGTTGTGGCTTTTCATTGGCTCACGCCTGGTTGCCATGGAGAACGAAAGCGCTACTAGCGCTACTAGCGTGCGTTCGAGCAGCGCTCCGCTTCTCAGCATATAATCAGGAACAACTCGCCACAAATGGTTAAGTGCGCCGAGAAGCATGACAATGACTTTGTAAACAAGTCGCCGACGCTAAATAGGTCGCCGTCGATGTACATCGATGAGCTTCTGATTTAATTGCCAGTCTTGTGCTATTGTTTGTTAGTTTTTTGGGGAAAATTTATTATTTTTCATGATAATACAAAGCATAGTGTTATATACAGCCACATACAAATTATGCAAAACTCCTAATGTTGAAAACAAATGAAGCGATTTTAAAAATTGAGGGTCGCAACCACTAACTATGCCGCTGTTGATGTGCATCGATGAGCTTCCGATTTTATTGCCACTTTGTCCAATCGCTGTTAGTTTTAGAGGATCGCCGGGCATAAAATCATAACAAGCAGAACGCACGATATATTTTCCACTCCATTGCGTAAAAAAGCAATACGGGAAAAGCCCGCAGTTTGATGAGGACCAAAAGTACTTGCAAGTACCGGTCGTTAAAAGGGTGGAACGCTTATCAACTATTACTTGAAATATCTTTCGGTAGGGAAGTTTTCATGCAAAATGTGATGAATTGACAATATATTTTGGTCTCGTCTGGCGATTTCAAGTGCTAACTCCATTGGTGTGGGTAAAGGTAATTATTTCCCTTTAACATTTCGTAACACCGCTAGCAATTATAATTATATTGAGTGTCGCACCTTAACAGAAAGCGTATTATAAATACTATGCACGTGTGTAATCAAAATATCCTTATCTTGACTCTAACGAAAATGACAGTCTAAATGGCAGCCCTTGACAGGAAGCAGCTCCGCGCACTCATAACAAAAAAATCAAAAAAAATCCTGACAAGCCAAAACATCTTATTCGGAATCATTTCATGGATATGGAGTCCCCAGAACCACTATGTAGTATGTAATGTATGCCATACTAAAGCGTATGGATTTGCGAGGTAGCACTTCTCACGCATTTAATTTTAATTTGTGTTACGAACTTGTAATTTTACTTTTTTTACTTTTTTACTTGTATTTGATTGATTTGTAATTTTACGATTTTTTTTTTCTCGGAAACAATGCATTCAGAACGTATTGGTGCCGTTTCTGGAGACAAACTACCCAAACAAGAACTATGTGTTCTGGCCCGATCTCGCCAGTTCACATTGCGCAAAGGAAATGCTCGCGCTGCTCCACAAACTGGAGGTACCCCCATGTGACGAAGACGAGCAATCCTCCAAACTGTCCTCACTCATCAGCTGCGTCTCATTGAGGACATGTGTGGACTTTTGAAGCAGAAAGTGTACGAAGGAGACTTGAAGGCTAACACAGAGGCACACTCATCGCCAGCATTCGAAGAGTTTTGAAATCTCTGGACTCGCAAGTTGCGCGGACCATGATGATGAGCGTCCCTGCGCGGGTGAGCAAATCGGCCACATATGAAGCTTCGGCTACATTGCACTGATGCATCATGCAAATACAAAGTGTGAGCTTTTCAATGGTATCTTCCTTGCTATAATCATCCAACTCACACTCGACATACATGTGATTTAGTCGCGTCCGGATCCATAGTGGACACCCGTTACACCACGGAATGACGAGCGAACGCGAAGCGCTCGCTCGTAATAATGTGTATCAAGTCTCTCGGAAGCTAAATGTGAGAACTAGGCGTGTGAATTTTATGACATAAGCATTGCCGAGTGTTCTTTTGTCTTCATTAAGACTAATACCGCCTTGTAAAAAGGAGCAGCTTAAACATTGTTGATAAATATATATATATATATATATATATATATATATATATATATATATATATATATATATATATATATACTATATATATATATATATATATATATATATATATATATATATATATATATATATATATATATATATATATATATATATATATATATATATATATATATATATATATAGTATATATATATATATATATATATATATATATATATATATATATATATATATATATATATATATATAGTATATATATATATATATATATATATATATATAGTATATATATATATATATATATAGTATATATATATATATATATATATATATATATATATATATATATATATATATATATATATATATATATATATATATATATATATATATATATATATATATATATATAGTATATATATATATATATATATATATATATATATATATATATATATATATAGTATATATATATATATATATATATATATATATAT
>JAXIVJ010003386.1:0-94926 GCA_036785665.1 Chirona hameri | reverse complement strand
ACTTTGCGTGGTCTCCAGACTCTTAGAGCCCATGATGCCGCGCTTCGCGCGGTCTCGTCGTCCCTTTTCGGCGCGCGCGCCGATGTTTCGGGGGGAGGGGCACGTGCCCCCCCCCCCCTGGATCCGCCCCTGCTTTCTACACCACATTCTTGGATTTGACCCACTTTTGACTTTCTTGCAAAACTTGGGACCGGGTATCATGATAGCTTAAAGGAAATAGTTCACCTTCAACATGGGTTTTGAACTGAAATAGCAGTTTTGTAGCCTGTGTTGAGAAATCCTTATCTGGAACTTTTCTTGGCTGAAAAGACTCCCCAGCCGAAGATATTTGACTTTTTGGCGAAGGAATACGGCGTATATATGATGTACCGTACCGTCTGAAAGTGCCAGCACTGCCATGGAGCATGCGCAGACCAATAACGCACACCATAACATTAATATTTTACGACCTTCTGTCCTGAATTGGCGCGGTGTAGGACCATTTTTGAAAATAAAAAAAGAAACTGTATTAAAAAATATAATAAAATCGTGTTCTGAAAAATTTCCCGAAGGTGAACTATTTCCTTTACAGGACACGAGGCTGCTGTGGAAGCAAACAATGTTACAGTTATGCAATTTGTTCTATCAGTTTAGACTTTTGCTTGTGTTATGTTAGTTGAACAGACCTTTTTATTTGAGGGGGTGCTTTTGACAGTGAGGGGTGCACTTTTGAGCTCAGGGGTGCTTGAACACCCTCAAAACCCCTAATTCTCCGCCCCTGAATGACACTAAAGAATGCAAGTTTTTTCAGCTAAAATGTTGGCACAATTTCGTAGGAAATAACTATTGGCAATCTTGCCACAACAGTTCAAAACATACTGTGTTGTAATGGGTAGATATCCGTATCTGTATATCCAAACAGGGAAATAATATGATAATATGGTACAAATGAAAGAAAACATGATTATTTATTAAAAAGCACATTTTTATGTGAAAGATACTACTTTCATTCTCTTTTTAACCAGTGAAGGTGGATGACTCCCAAAATAGTTTGTGATGGATTGTGAGCGTCTTAACGAGACAAACACGATGCCGTAAGATTTATTGCCCTATCTTTATCAGATAAAGTAATTAACGAAAAACTTCTTGACGAAAAACGTGACTTTTGATGACATCTCCATCTGGGGCCCAAACTATTGAACTGAGCTAAAATTAGAGTGCACCTTTACGATTGCACTTTTCAAGAGCTTTCGATTGCCTTTTCCGTTTGTTTCTAGCTATCATAATTCCCGAGATATTTGAGGGTTTCTGGAACAAAGGCCCTAAAATTGGAAAATTTGACCTTCGATGGCCTCTGATGACGAGCTATCGAACGGTATTTTGTATTATTTCGTCTTCTCATAGGAGCCGAGTTCGAGAGGGGGTGTTCGAACACCCCCAGCATGGCGTGGAAAACTTAACGCGTATAATGAACCGCATTTAAACGGGGGGGGGGGGGGCGTTTATAACGCCCTCCTGATCAACTTTTGTAATAGCTCAAAAACCAATAGCGCTATCAACGCAAAACTTCGGGTACATTTTTACATCGATTTTACATCTTCTGTGCACAAATGGAGCAATTTCGTCGGGAATTTTTCGATATAGCGAATTTAGTGACGTCACTACACACTACACACGAGTTTGACACACCAAATCAGTTAAACTTTAACATACCGTACAAATGCCATATTATGAGCAAAATGCAATCCGAAAACGTCCAAAGATAGCAAATGGCAAGGGCTACAACATGGTTATCTCGGATTTGTGAACATTTGGGGGGGTTGACCCCTAAAAATAGAATACAACTTTTTGTGTGAAAAATGCCTACAAAATATTAATTTTCTTCTTCACATATTAAAAAAAAAATATGTCGGAGCACCACATATGGGCAACTGATGCGTTCCGCCACCCAGCGCAGCACCACTTCCACCCTAATGTTTCAGATTTCGACGAAAATTGGTATCGGGGGTTATCTGGGGCGTGGAATTCGCCTGGCGCAATTTCAGATCTGTGTGACCTACAGGTCACAATATATAGCCCGATCCGTTTTAGGACTTGACATTGTCATATTTTGAGTGCCATAGCTGCAATAAAATGCGCAAAACTTTATCAAGTTATATATGTTTACAATCACGATGATTCGAACAAAACAAATCTAAAAAGAAAATTGACCTAGGTCAACTTGTAAAAAAGTGACCTCGTGACCTAGGTTAAAGGTCACCGTCTCGCCTTGTGCTATTTCCGTTCACCAACTTTTATTCCGCAGATAATAAGGTTGGTATGTTTTCTTTTCACACAAAAAAAATCGTGGTACGAGCACCCAAACAGCCTTCCAGTGGCATAGACGATCGCCCTTTTCATCATTTTGCCTTCGTGATACCTAATAGAACCAAAGCGGTGTTGTGCCGACTTCCATACAACGTTAATGCATTAATTATAATTCTGATTTCGACGAAAATCGGCACCGAGGGTTATCTGGTGTGGAATTCGCCTGGCTCAACTTCAGGTCTGTGTGACCTACGGGTCACAAGATATAGCCCGAGGCGTGTTTAGGACTTTGCGTGACAATGGTATCTTTTGAGCGTCATAGCTTCAATTAAAATGCACACAACTTTATCAAGTTATTTATTTTTACAATCACGATGATTCGAACACAAATAAAAAAGAAAATTGACCTAGGTCAGCTTGTAAAAAGTGACCTCGTGACCTAGGTCAAAGGTCACCGTCCCACTCTTGTGCCATTTCCGTTCACCAACTTTCATTCCGCAGATACTAAGGTTTGTATATTTTATTTTCACCAGGAAAATAATATTTCGTGGTACGAACACCCAAATAGCCTTCCGGTGGCATAGACGATCGCCCTTTTAAAACATGTGAAAAAAGACGATCGTCTATGCCACTGGAAGGCTATTTGGGTGCTCGTACCACGAAATATTATTTTGCTGGTGAAAAGAAAACATACCAACCTTATAATCTGCGAAATAAAAGTTGGTGAACGAAAATGGAGTGAGACCTTTGACCTTGATCACGAGGTTACTTTTTACAAGTTGACCCAGGTCAATTTTCTTTTTAGATTTGTGTTGTTCGAATCATCGTGATTGTAAACATATATAACTTGATAAAGTTGTGTGCATTTTATAGCAGCTATGACACTCAAAAGATACCAATGTCACGTCAAGTCCTAAAAACGCCTCTGGCTACATTCGGTTAGGTTGACCTGTAGGTCACACAGACCTGAAATTGCGGCAGACGAATTCCACGCACCAGATAGCCCCGGTACCAATTTTCGTCGAAATCTGAAACATGAGGGTGTTAAATTACGCTGTTGGTGCTGCGCTGGGCGGGAGAACGCACAAACACCATACCAAATTTCAACACGATATCACCATTTTTGACTGACTTATGGCATCTAAGTATGGATGACGTCATATTTCGCAATGGCTTTTTTGGCTTTTATTGACCAGATACAGACAAATAAATGCCGGCACCGTATCTCTGAGAAAAAAACTGGCCTACAAACATGCCTTTGTATATATATTTACAAATTTCAAATTTTGACTGTCAGTAACCTGACCTTGACACTAACTTCACGTAAATGAAGTCAGGTGGTAAAATGACTATCACTATCGAATTATACGTGGAAAATAATTCATAAAACATGTGTTGCATGACTTTCGTAGATATTTTGCCATAGTGACCTGACAAACCTGTCAACAATCTCGCTTTAGCTGATGCAGGATGTGTATCATACCTTTGCGAGCATTTTGTGTGATCATGGTCGCAATCGAAGGCTTTGGATGGAAAGTATGGCCCATACACTCAAATTCGTCAGTTTTGACATTTGACCCGACTGTGACCTCACTTTGACATTTTTGAGTGTGCTTTAGATTCGTCCCATTGAGAGCTTTCGAATGCCGCCTTGCGCGTCTCGCTGCGATCATTGCTTCGGAAGATAACAAGGGGGCGTTTAACGCCCCCTCCCCAGTCAATAGCGTTATGCTGAGACCCCAGTCAATGCCGGAATATATGTGTGTGGCAATATCATTTTCATGTAAGTCTGAGCGACGAGCGACGATGTGTAATCATAGAGGAGAGTGGCCAAAGACTGCGGAAAACACACGTGCAAAACGGTTTGGTGTTATTTACGATTATACATATGCCAGCAATAGTACAACAATGATCATGAGCTATGCACACATATGCTGATACAGCAGGCTCCCTGCCATCATTCGTCAAAAACAATGGCACAAAAACCATATCCAAAGCAAAGCGGAAGTCCTTTCGATCACACTACATAAGATAATTATACCAACTAAATGATAACATGTTAATCAAAATTAGTTGCTTTAACTAGAAATATCTTTCCACAGGCCACATCATGACGATGATGATTGGGGGTTTACAGATCACATCAATGGCAACATGAATTTATCTACTAAGTTGCATGACAGGACAGGGTATCGACAGAACAAGAAGTCACCATCCTAAACTCCGTATTTACACCCACATACACAAACATCGCGGGTCGACACCATACGCGCCACATCATACTTAAACCACACACACCGCCACAGCACGCGCACTGCATCTAGGTCCTCTTGAGATCCCCTCACATCCCCCCATCCCTCCAGTCACCCCTCGAACCGCACCCTGCAGCGGGCGAGCGCTGCCTCCACCACCTCCTGCGTCGCCCGCTCGCTGGCCTCGCGCGCCTGTCGGTACGCCTCGAGGTGCGCCCTGAGACCACGCACCAGATGCCTGCAGTCGGTCAGACGGAGTGGAGGTGGTAGACGCAGAGTGCCTGCCCGGTCCTGTTCCTCGGTGGATGACGAGGGATGGCTGGCTTCCGCCGCCCGACGAGACTCGACCAATTCACTGCGCCGACCCCGGCCCAAGCCGAATCGTTCGAGCGGCTCTTCCAGCGGCCGCAGACGCTTTCGCTCGGGTGACACCAGCTGACTACGACTTCTGCTGGGTTCTTCGTCCAGCACATGACTGCGCTTGCACTCGGGTGCTTCGTCCGGCACCTGAATGCGCCTCTGTTCGGGTGCTCCGTGAGAACGTCTCCACTGAGGCAGCTCCTCCCTCGTCGGGCTGGGTCGCCGTTGAGTCGGCTCCTGTGCCGCGCTGAGTTCTGGCTGCCCGGATCGGCCGTCCGTCCGGCGGCTTAGGTCGCGTTCGGCCATCCGGCGGCTGATGTCGCGTTCGGCCGACGGACTCGCTGCTGGCCGGTGACCAGCCCCGCAAAACGAGTCGTTGATTACGCTGATGTCTGGGAACGACTCGTCGAGGAGGTCGAGCTCGAGAGGAGCGCCGGGTCGCGACGGCGAGCCCGAGAACATCTCACTGACACTGGCGTCCGTCAACGTCGACTGGAGCTCGGCTCGGCCTGAACTCAGAATGTGGTGCTCGGGACGTAGACTCGCAGGACGCACCTCACGTTGGAGACTTGCTGGACGCACCTCCTGTTCGGGACTTGCCGGATGCACCTTCTGCTGTGGATATGGACATGGACTTGCTAGACGCGCCTCCTGCTGTGAACTTGATTGACACGTTCCAAGCTCAGGGCTTGGAGGATGATGTTTTGAGGAGTAACGAGGTTGTTCTTGACAGGGACTTTCATGGCTTCCTTCATGATAAGGACTGAGCGGAGGCTGTTCTTTCCGCGAACTTTCAGAGTTTTCTGCCAGACGAACACTCAGGAGAGGGTGTTCCGACTGAGGAGTTGCGATCCGTTCCTCCAGGCACGCACTCTCAGAACGCATGTCGCTCGACCGTCGAGAGCTCAACTCGCCATCGGATGAGTTACCAGTGCTCTCCTCCTCCAAACGAATAATGATGGCTGAGCCTAGGTCCTGATCGCCTGCTGAGAGTCTCGTCCCAGACTGTCCACTCTCACGCCTTTCCTCAGGCACGGAAAGATCCATACGAGACGCCTCTTCCAGCAAACCCTCCACTCTACTCGCTTCGTACGGCTTTGAGCCTTCCCAGACGACTTCCTCGAGGCGCCGGCTCTTCGGCAACCGGAGTGGAGAGTCGTTCTCGTCCGGCTCCTCGCGCAGTCGCTTCGGCGGACTGGGTGACGGGGACAGCACGAGCAGTCGGCCACGCTTGGGCGACGGTCGGTGTGGCGAGTCAACCGCCGGACGGCGGCAGGCGGAGGTTCTCTCCAAACCGTCCGGCACAGACGTCGATACTTCATCCACGCCTGTGACCGCGTCAGCGTTCAGCGTCTCCTGATGTGGACACTCGGAGCCAAAGGCGGTGGGGAGCTGCGCGGTATACACTCGGCCGCAGGGTGACGCAGGCAAAGCGAAGGAGTCGGGCGCGACAGCGGACGGTGCCCGCTCATAGGCATCGGGGGGTTTCTGGAACCCTTCGGTATCTCCTGGATCAGTTGTATCGAACAGACTAGCGTGCGACTTGACCAGTTGGTCATCAGAGGTGTCATGAGCGACATTTTCCAACGCGACTGAAGGTTCCCGCCGATAGGCGGTGCCAGCATCCTCCACGCCTTCTTGGTCTACGACGCTACTGTCCAACTGAGTCAACGGTTCCGGCATGGTTTGCATGAAGGCACCAGTCATTTCCATATCTGCTGCATCCACAACGGTCTTGTTTGTCTGGCAGGATGCCTTCGAAATTGGTTGCGCCATGACTCCAGGAATTTTCGTATCTACTCCACCTTCGACACTCCCGTTCACCTGACTCGAAGGCTTCGGATGATCTGCCTGGGGAACAGCAGCGGTGATCTCCATGTCTGTTACATTCCCGATGCTCGTCTTTTCCTGACTGGCTGGCTTCACGACTTCTTGCGAAGCGACAGGAACAGTTACCTCCATATCTGTTTCCCAAAACATGCTCTTGCTCGCCTGATACGATGACTTCGGAACGATTTCTTGCGGAATGGCGGCAGTCATCTCCATGTCTGCTTCATCCAGGATTGTTTTATCTATCTGACCCTGCGACTTCGGAATCCTTGTCTTCACTTGAGATGCAGCAGACGCCTGCGCGTCCGTTCTATCCACGACGCTCTTGTTGAGCCCACTTGCTTGCTTCTGAATGACTACTTCTGCAACTGCCGCAGTCGTCTCCGTGTCTGCTCCATCTACGACGGTGTTGTTCACCTGCCTTAGTGGCTTGGTGAGTGGTTGTGGGACGGCCGCCGTTACCTTCATGTCTGTTCCATCCACCATTGTTTTGTTCACGTGACTTGATGGCTTCGGTATTTGCTGTGGGATGGCTGCAGTCATTTCCATATCCGCTTCGTCCACGACGGTCTTATTTAGCTGGGTAGACGGCTCTTGAACAAACGCTTGTGGAACAGTCACCAAGTCTGCTGCATTTATGGTAGTTTCACTCGCCTGATTCAACGGACTTGAGGCGACAGCCTGTGTAACAGCGGCAGTCATTTTCATATCTGCTTCACCCAGGGTGCTTTTGCTCATCTGACTTGACAGCTTCATGACTACTTGTGGAGCGACTGCACTGACCCCAATGTGTGATGCATCAAGCTTGCTCTCGTTCATCTGACTTGACGGTTTGGTGACTGCTTGTGGGACGACTGAAGTCATCTCCATGTCCGATGTATCAAGGTTCTTCCTGTTTATCTGACATGTCGGCTTTATGATTGGCTGCAGCATGGATGTAGCCACCTCTTTGCCTGCATCATCCACTATGCTCTTGTCCATCTCACACATTGACTTCGGAGCAACTGCTTGTTGAACAGCAGCAGTTACTTCCATATCTGCTCCATCCGTGACGGTTTTGTTCACCTCACTTGATGGCTTCACGATCGCTTGTGGAACGGCCGCCGTTTCCTCCATGTCTGTTACATCCACCATTGTTTTGTTCACGCGGCTCGATGGTTTCGTGATTGGTTGTGGAACAGCTCCAGTCATCTCCATGTCCGCTTCATCCACGACAGTCTTGTTCAGCTGTCTAGATGACTTCAGAACGCCAGCTTGCAGAACAGACACCTCTTCGTCTGCTGTGCTCACAATCGCAATTTTTGTCTGCTGACTCAACGGTTTCGGAACACTTGCTTGAGGAACGGCAGCAGTCAACTCTATGTCTCCTCCATCAACGATGCTCTTGTTGAAACGACTGGATTGATTCATGACCTCTTGTGGAATGGATGCCGTTTCCTCCATGTCTGTTGCATTCACCGTCGTTTTGTCCACGTGTCTTGATCGCTTCGTGATTGGCTGTGTGACAGCTGCCGTCATTTCCATCACCGCTTCATCAACGACGGTTTTGTTCAGCTGACTTGATGGCTTCAGAACGATGGCTTGTGGATCGGTCGCTTCCTTGTCTGCTGCGTTCACGATTGCTTTACTAACCTGACTCAGTGGAATTGGAACGATTGCTTGAGAAACGGCAGCAGTCAACTCCATGTCTGTGCCATCCGCAATGGTTTTGTTCAGTCGACACGACTTCTGAACCATCGCTAGTGTAACGACCGCCGTTTCTTCCATGTCTGCTCCATCCGCCGTTGTTCTATTAACGTGACTTGATGGTTTCAGGATTTCTTGAGGAACAGCGTTGGTCAACTCTATGTCGCCTCCATCCACGATGCTCTTGTTGAGCCGGCTGGGTGGCTTCACGACTAGTTGTGGGACGGCAGCAGTCAACTCCATGTCGCCTCCATCCACGATGCTCTTGTTGAGCCGGCTGGGTGGCTTCACGACTGGTTGTGGGACGGCAGCAGTCAACTCCATGTCGCCTCCATCCACGATGCTCTTGTTGAGCCGGCTGGGTGGCTTCACGACTGGTTGTGGGACGGCAGCAGTCAACTCCATGTCGCCTCCATCCACGATGCTCTTGTTGAGCCGGCTGGGTGGCTTCACGACTGGTTGTGGGACGGCAGCAGTCAACTCCATGTCGCCTCCATCCACGATGCTCTTGTTGAGCCGGCTGGGTGGCTTCACGACTAGTTGTGGGACGGCAGCAGTCAACTCCATGTCGCCTCCATCCACGATGCTCTTGTTGAGCCGGCTGGGTGGCTTCACGACTGGTTGTGGGACGGCGGCAGTCAACTCCATGTCGCCTCCATCCACGATGCTCTTGTTGAGCCGGCTGGGTGGCTTCACGACTAGTTGTGGGACGGCAGCAGTCAACTCCATGTCGCCTCCATCCACGATACTCTTGTTGAGACGGCTGGGTGGCTTCACGGCTGGTTGTGGGACGGCAGCAGTCAACTCCATGTCGCCTCCATCCACGATGCTCTTGTTGAGCCGGCTGGGTGGCTTCACGGCTGGTTGTGGGACGGCAGCAGTCAACTCCATGTCGCCTCCATCCACGATGCTCTTGTTGAGCCGGCTGGGTGGCTTCACGACTAGTTGTGGGACGGCAGCAGTCAACTCCATGTCGCCTCCATCCACGATACTCTTGTTCAACCGACTGGAAGGTTTCGTTACTAGTTGAGAGACAGCAGCAGTCAATTCCATGTCGCCTCCATCCACGATGCTCTTGTTGAGCCGGCTGGGTGGCTTCACGGCTGGTTGTGGGACGGCAGCAGTCAACTCCATGTCGCCTCCATCCACGATGCTCTTGTTGAGCCGGCTGGGTGGCTTCACGACTAGCTGTGGGACGGCAGCAGTCAACTCCATGTCGCCTCCATCCACGATACTCTTGTTGAGCCGGCTGGGTGGCTTCACGGCTGGTTGTGGGACGGCAGCAGTCAACTCCATGTCGCCTCCATCCACGATACTCTTGTTCAACCCACTGGACGGTTTCGCGACTGGTTGTGGGACGGCAGCAGTCAACTCCATGTCGCCTCCATCCACGATGCTCTTGTTGAGCCGGATGGATGGCTTCACTAGTTGTGGGACAGCATTAGTCAACTCCATGTCGCCTCCATCCACGATGCTCTTGTTCAACCGACTGGGTGGGTTCACGGCTGGTTGTGGGACGGCAGCAGTCAACTCCATGTCGCCTCCATCCACGATGCTCTTGTTGAGCCGGCTGGGTGGCTTCACGACTAGTTGAGAGACAGCAGCAGTCAATTCCATGTCGCCTCCATCCACGATGCTCTTGTTGAGCCGGCTGGGTGGCTCAACGACTAGCTGTGGGACGGCAGCAGTCAACTCCATGTCGCTTCCATCCACGATGCTCTTGTTGAGCCGGCTGGGTGGCTTCACGGCTGGTTGTGGGACGGCAGCAGTCAACTCCATGTCGCCTCCATCCACGATACTCTCGTTGAGCCGGCTGGGTGGCTTCACTAGTTGTGGGACGGCAGCAGTCAACTCCATGTCGCCTCCATCCACGATGCTCTTGTTGAGCCGGCTGGGTGGCTTCACGACTAGCTGTGGGACGGCAGCAGTCAACTCCATGTCGCCTCCATCCACGATGCTCTTGCTGAGCCGGCTGGGTGGCTTCACGGCTGGTTGTGGGACGGCAGCATTCAACTCCATGTCGCCTCCATCCACGATGCTCTTGTTGAGCCGGCTGGGTGGCCTCACGGCTGGTTGTGGGACGGCAGCAGTTAACTCCATGTCGCCTCCATCCACGATGCTCTTGTTGAGCCGGCTGGGTGGCTTCACGGCTGGTTGTGGGACGGCAGCAGTCAACTCCATGTCGCCTCCATCCACGATGCTCTTGTTGAGCCGGCTGGGTGGCTTCACGGCTGGTTGTGGGACGGCAGCAGTCAACTCCATGTCGCCTCCATCCACGATACTCTCGTTGAGCCGGCTGGGTGGCTTCACTAGTTGTGGGACGGCAGCAGTCAACTCCATGTCGCCTCCATCCACGATGCTCTTGTTGAGCCGGCTGGGTGGCTTCACGACTAGCTGTGGGACGGCAGCAGTCAACTCCATGTCGCCTCCATCCACGATGCTCTTGCTGAGCCGGCTGGGTGGCTTCACGGCTGGTTGTGGGACGGCAGCATTCAACTCCATGTCGCCTCCATCCACGATGCTCTTGTTGAGCCGGCTGGGTGGCCTCACGGCTGGTTGTGGGACGGCAGCAGTTAACTCCATGTCGCCTCCATCCACGATGCTCTTGTTGAGCCGGCTGGGTGGCTTCACGGCTGGTTGTGGGACGGCAGCAGTCAACTCCATGTCGCCTCCATCCACGATGCTCTTGTTGAGCCGGCTGGGTGGCTTCACGGCTGGTTGTGGGAAGGCAGCAGTCAACTCCATGTCGCCTCCATCCACTGTGCTCTTCCTCATCGGACTTGATGGCTTCAGAACCACTGATTGTGGAACAGCTGCCGTTTCCTCCATGTCTGCTCCGTCAACCATTGTGTTGTTCACTCGACTTGACGGTTTTATAAACGCCTGTGGGACGGATGCAGTAACCTCCATGTCCTCTTCATCCACGACGGTCTTGTTCAACTGACTTGATGTTTTCCGAACAGTTGCTCGTGGAACAGTCGTCTCCACGTCTACTCCATCTTCCACCGTTTTGTTCGCGTGACTTAGTTTCGGAACGATTGCTTGTAGGACGGCTGCCGTTAGTTCCATGTCCCCTTCATCCACGACACTCTTGTTGAGCAGACTCGATGGATTCTTGACTGGTTGTGGGACAGCAGCAGTCAACTCCATGTCAGCACCATCTGCAGTGCTCTTGTCCAATCGACTCGATTGTTTAATTGCTTGAGGAACGGCAACAGTCATCTCCATGTCACCGCCATCCACAATACTCTTGTTGAGCCGACTCGATGGCTTCGTGAATGGTTGCGGGACAGCTCCAGTCATTTCCATGTCCACTGCATCCACCACGCTCTTATTCAACCTTGCTTGTGGGACAGCAGAAGTCAACTCCATATCTCCGCCATCAGCAATGGTCTGGCTGAGACGGCTCGACGTCTTCGCCATCGCCTGTGGAACGGCAGCGGTAAACTCCATATCCACTCCATCCACGACGCTATTGACACCGCCCGCCATCTGCGAAGGCAAGCCCCGCGGCACGGCACTCGTCAGCTCCATATCAGCACCATCCACCACTGTCCTGTTGCCCACAGCGGGCGGTCTGCCTACCCTCGGCATCCCTCTGTCCAGCTCCTCGCCCACTCCCCACACGACGCCCGCGACGCTCCGGCCGACGCTCGTCTGGCCGGAGGCGCTTCTCACTGTCTGCGTGATTGATTCAGTCAGCTCCATAGGTGACACTTCCGTCGCAGCGCCGCTGGCCGCCGTCACCAGCGTCCGAGAGACGGCCGCTATCGTGATTTCCATGTCCGCACGCTCTCGGATACTGTCGTTCTCTTGCGCCGCGGTGGCGAGCGTCACACGTGGCTGCAGCGGCACGTCGTCCTCCAGGGTATCCAGGTACCTCAGGAACGGTGGCGTATCGACCTTCCCGGCGCCGCCCAGCAGCTCGAGCGCCGAGCGGCCGGACTCCCACGGCGTTGGCGTCGTCGGCGCGGGCAGCGGGGACGGAGGCGACGGTGGGGCGACGCCGGCGCGACGGAGTAGGTCTAGCACCCCGCCTGGGGCCGGCTGGCGCAAGAACGGGGGCGTGGCCACGTTGCCGCCACCGAGCAGCTCGAGCAGTCCTCCACCGGACACCGGAGGTAGAGGATCTCGGATACTGTCGTTCTCTTGCGCCGCGGTGGCGAGCGTCACACGTGGCTGCAGCGGCACGTCGTCCTCCAGGGTATCCAGGTACCTCAGGAACGGTGGCGTATCGACCTTCCCGGCGCCGCCCAGCAGCTCGAGCGCCGAGCGGCCGGACTCCCACGGCGTTGGCGTCGTCGGCGCGGGCAGCGGGGACGGAGGCGACGGTGGGGCGACGCCGGCGCGACGGAGTGGGTCTAGCACCCCGCCTGGGGCCGGCTGGCGCAAGAACGGGTGCGTGGCCACGTTGCCGCCACCGAGCAGCTCGAGCAGTCCTCCACCGGACACCGGAGGTAGAGGAGGTGACGCCGCGCAGCCGTCTGGAGTCAGCCATCCAGGCTCCACCGCAGACCTCAGCGGCTGTTTGACGCCGAATCCAGCTCCGGCGGCGGCGGCGGTGGGCGGACGCGGAGCCATGTTCTCCTTGTCCGGGTCGCTGTCCTCTCTCAGGAAAGTCGGCACCGGACCCAGCGCTGCCTCAAAGGCGCTGCCGTTGCTGCCACCGGCCAGCGCCGGGAACGAAGACGCCGGCGCCAACACGAAGGAGTTCTCCACGTCTGGAAACACGGTAGATGACGCAAGGTGAAATGACAATGTTGAGTCACGCTCGCGGAGTGAAGCAGACAAAGCTGATACAAAGGCTCGGGGGAGTGAGGGGCACAGTTGTCGTCCCGCTGGGCTGGGTACATCAGTGTCAAATCAAACACCAACGGTACAGGATCTAGGTCGCATATTGTGCATTCATAAGGAATTATTTCCAAGTGTAGGAGGGATATTGTGTATGACAATACCTTTGGTTTCAATGCTCGGAGGGCCCCAAACATGCATGCGTTTTAGGTCATCACAATCTGCATGACCGACAAAGGAGCACAATAAAGCGACATCTATCAATGGCACAGTTCAATATCTGATGTTAACACACTACAAAAAAATACTCCACATTCAGAAATAAAACAGTTTGAACGGTTGTCTCGGGGCAGAAAACCTTACACCCGCAACATACTAATGAGTCATGCCCTTAATATTATAAAACATTAAAAAAAGCACAAAAAAGTGATAGATTAGCTACAGTACGAAGGAGACACTTCAAACATTTGCAAACGAATACAAGGCTTGTGGAGTGACACTTAGAGAGTTTGAGACCTGAAAACGACCCTCATATCCAGAGTTTTCATAGATCATATCATATCATCATATCATATCAATAGTTTGCACCAATCTTCTCACGCAAACAGCAAGAAAAAAAAGTACCTCCATCATCGACTATATGTGGATGTGAACAGAGCGACATCCAGCACAGAGCCATAGAAAAGGCTAGGAAGGACTTCATGGACAGAGCAATATGAATTCAGGAGTGCAGCATGCAGCACAACAATTCCAGAATCGCGGGGAAGCTTTTCTTTGTTAGCCAGCTCAACGCAACAATGTGGTTCAACCACTCTTCAGCAACTTTTGATACATACTGGGATTCAGGCTTTCTCATGGATTAAAGCCGCATCAGATCGTGTACAACTGGAAGCAAACTTCAAAAATTCCAGCAAGAAAGAACAGCAATCAACACAAACGTCCCTGCGCATTTTGATTGCGCCCGAAAGATAATTTAACTTCGAAAAAGACAAACCTGGGCAAATGCCTCCCTAAAACAAAATATTTGAAATTTGATAGCACCATTAACAACTCCGCCAAAATTCCCTATCTGAGACACCCATTCGGCACCTTCGCCGCATTTATTGACCCTCCATCGGCAAGGTGCGCCGGGACGCCTCTCGCCTAAACCTCGGTTGATTATTTTGGGCTAAAGGGTGCCTAACACGGTTCGTTGGAAGGGTTAGGAGGGGTCAAACTACGTGAGATGGACCATTCGAAAGCTGAGCTCATGCGGAATCTAGCAATATAATGTTTATCAAAAATCCATCGAGCGCCTTTTTTATCGACATTTTGTCCGAATTCGCACCCTTTTCGTTTGGACAGAGCTATCGCGTATGGTATGGCGAAAATGCAGACCAATGGCATGTCTACCGATTCGTCATGCTCTGCACAAGGCCTCATAGCATGCAAAGCCATTAGATGGTTTGGTTGGTTGCACGGCTGCATCAAAGCCAAGCGCTCCCGGTGTCGGTACTACGGCGCCCTCCCGCCCGCGCCTCACGCGCAGAATCGACCCTCGCGACACGCGAGCTGAGCACTGCGCACCGCCGACCCGGCTTACGGAGCTCTTACGGGCTCTTGGCCAGTCACGGACAAACGGTGCATCGCATGTTTAAAAACATATATTTGTCCACTAGCCCAGCTATCCAAGGAGATCGCGGCAACAAATTTCCAGCCACTTCCGATCGCTACAAATGGTACTTTCGGACAATTGCATGCACCATATTTGGCACTTACGTAGCCTCTGACCGGGACTCGCTTGACTGGCTGCGCCGGCCCGGCTCGGCCAACTTCGAGTCTGTACACGATGTGACGTCAGAGGCCAAGATGCGGCCGCCGCCGGTCATGACCTGATTCTGACCGGCCTGCCGGCGATTCTGCGCGTGAGGCGCGGGCGGGAGGGCGCCGTAGTGCCGGCACCGGGAGCGCTTGGCTTTGATGCAGCCGTGCAACCAACCAAACCATCTAATGGCTTTGCATTCTATGATACCTTGTGCAGAGCATGACGAATCGGTAGACATGTCATTGGTCTGCATTTTCGCCATACCACACGCGATAGCCCTGGCCACACGAAAAGGGCGCGAATTCGGACAAACTGTCGATTTAAAAAAGGCGCTCGATGGATTTGTGAAAAATCTACATCGCTGGATTCCGCGTGAGCTCAGCTTTCGAATGGTGCATCTCCTGTAGTTTGACCCCTCCGAACCCTTCCAACGAACCGTGCTAAGGGCGCATCTCACCTGTGAGACCAACGCTGTCTCTCCTCTCTCACCGGCGCCCCTCTCACATGTGACCCACGCTGTCTCTCCCCCTCTCAACGGCGCGCTTCTCACCTGTGAGACCCATGCTCTCCCCCCCACCCACCTGTGAGGTCCATGCTGGCGTTCAAGTGCTGTGTGGTGTCCAGCAGCGGAGTGCAGCTGCCGGCGAGGGCGGCGGCGGACGCCTCGCCCGAGCTATCGGTCACGTGTGCCTCCTTCTCATAGGCCTCAGCCCACCTTGTGACGGTGCCATCCTCCGAGGAAAACTCCCTGCCAAGGTGACAGGACGAGATGACGATAATGGTGATAATGGGGCTTACGGGCGCCGCAACTACGACGGTCGGATGGCGCCCATCATCAACAAGGTGAGATGGAATACGTGAGGTGGCGTGGACTTGGTACCAAGGTGAGGTGGAATACGTGAGGTGGCGTGGACTTGGTACCAAGGTGAGGTGGAATACGTGAGGTGGCGTGGACTTGGTACCAAGGTGAGGTGGAATACGTGAGGTGGCGTGGACTTGGTACCAAGGTGAGGTGGAATACGTGAGGTGGCGTGGACTTGGTACCAAGGTGAGGTGGAATACGTGAGGTGGCGTGGACTTGGTACCAAGGTGAGATGGAATACGTGAGGTGGCGTGGACTTGGTACCAATGTGAGATGGAATACGTGAGGTGACGTGGACTTGGTACCAAGGTGAGATGGAATACGTGAGGTGGCGTGGACTTGGTACCAAGGTGAGGTGGAATACGTGAGGTGGCGTGGACTTGGTACCAAGGTGAGGTGGAATACGTGAGGTGGCGTGGACTTGGTACCAAGGTGAGGTGGAATACGTGAGGTGGCGTGGACTTGGTACCAAGGTGAGGTGGAATACGTGAGGTGGCGTGGACTTGGTACCAAGGTGAGATGGAATACGTGAGGTGGCGTGGACTTGGTACCAAGGTGAGGTGGAATACGTGAGGTGGCGTGGACTTGGTACCAAGGTGAGGTGGAATACGTGAGGCGGCGTGGACTTGGTACCAAGGTGAGGTGGAATACGTGATGTGGCGTGGACTTGGTACCAAGGTGAGATGGAATACGTGAGGTGGCGTGGACTTGGTACCAAGGTGAGGTGGAATACGTGAGGCGGCGTGGACTTGGTACCAAGGTGAGATGGAATACGTGAGGTGGCGTGGACTTGGTACCAAGGTGAGGTGGAATACGTGAGGTGGCGTGGACTTGGTACCAAGGTGAGATGGAATACGTGAGGTGGCGTGGAATTGGTACCAAGGTGAGATGGAATACGTGAGGTGGCGTGGACTTGGTACCAAGGTGAGGTGGAATACGTGAGGTGGCGTGTACTTGGTACCAAGGTGAGATGGAATACGTGAGGTGGCGTGGACTTGGTACCAAGGTGAGGTGGAATACGTGAGGTGGCGTGGACTTGGTACCAAGGTGAGGTGGAATACGTGAGGTGGCGTGGACTTGGTACCAATGTGAGATGGAATACATGAGGTGGCGTGGACTTGGTACCAAGGTGAGATGGAATACGTGAGGTGGCGTGGACTTTGTACCAAGGTGAGATGGAATACGTGAGGTGGCGTGGACTTGGTACCAAGGTGAGGTGGAATACGTGAGGTGGCGTGGACTTGGTACCAAGGTGAGATGGAATACGTGAGGTGGCGTGGACTTGGTACCAAGGTGAGATGGAATACGTGAGGTGGCGTGGACTTGGTACCAAGGTGAGATGGAATACGTGAGGTGGCGTGGACTTGGTACCGAGGTGAGATGGAATACGTGAGGTGGCGTGGACTTGGTACCAAGGTGAGGTGAAATACGTGAGGTGGCGTGGACTTGGTACCAAGGTGAGGTGGAATACGTGAGGTGGCGTGGACTTGGTACCAAGGTGAGGTGGAATACGTGAGGTGGCGTGGACTTGGTACCAAGGTGAGGTGGAATACGTGAGGTGGAATACGTGAGGTGGCGTGGACTTGGTACCAAGGTGAGATGGAATACGTGAGGTGGCGTGGACTTGGTACCAAGGTGAGGTGGAATACGTGAGGTGGCGTGGACTTGGTACCAAGGTGAGGTGGAATACGTGAGGTGGCGTGGACTTGGTACCAAGGTGAGATGGAATACGTGAGGTGGCGTGGACTTGGTACCAAGGTGAGATGGAATACGTGAGGTGGCATGGACTTGGTACCAAGGTGAGATGGAATACGAGAGGTGGCGTGGACTTGGTACCAAGGTGAGATGGAATACGTGAGGTGGCGTGGACTTGGTACCAAGGTGAGATGGAATACGTGAGGTGGCGTGGACTTGGTACCAAGGTGAGATGAAATACGTGAGGTGGCGTGGACTTTGCACCAATGTGAGATGAAATACGTGAGGTGGCGTGGACTTTGCACCAATGTGAGATGGAATACGTGAGGTGGCGTGGACTTGGTACCAAGGTGAGATGGAATACGTGAGGTGGCGTGGACTTGGTACCAAGGTGAGATGGAATACGTGAGGTGGCGTGGACTTGGTACCAAGGTGAGGTGGAATACGTGAGATGGCGTGGACTTGGTACCAAGGTGAGATGGAATACGTGAGGTGGCGTGGACTTGGTATCAAGGTGAGGTGGAATACGTGATGTGGCGTGGACTTGGTACCAAGGTGAGGTGGAATACGTGAGGTGGCGTGGACTTGGTACCAAGGTGAGGTGGAATACGTGAGGTGGCGTGGACTTGGTACCAAGGTGAGGTGGAATACGTGAGGTGGCGTGGACTTGGTACCAAGGTGAGGTGGAATACGTGAGGTGGCGTGGACTTGGTACCAAGGTGAGGTGGAATACGTGAGGTGGCGTGGACTTGGTACCAAGGTGAGATGGAATACGTGAGGTGGCGTGGACTTGGTACCAAGGTGAGATGGAATACGTGAGGTGGCGTGGAATTGGTACCAAGGTGAGATGGAATACGTGAGGTGGCGTGGACTTGGTACCAAGGTGAGGTGGAATACGTGAGGTGGCATGGACTTGGTACCAAGGTGAGGTGGAATACGTGAGATGGCGTGGACTTGGTACCAAGGTGAGGTGGAATACGTGAGGTGGAGTGGACTTGGTACCAAGGTGAGGTGGAATACGTGAGGTGGCGTGGACTTGGTACCGAGGTGAGGTGGAATACGTGAGATAGCGTGGACTTGGTACCAAGGTGAGGTGGAATACGTGAGGTGGCGTGGACTTGGTACCAAGGTGAGGTGGAATACGTGAGATGGCGTGGACTTGGTACCAAGGTGAGGTGGAATACGTGAGATGGCGTGGACTTGGTACCAAGGTGAGGTGGAATACGTGAGGTGGCGTGGACTTGGTACCAAGGTGAGGTGGAATACGTGAGGTGGCGTGGACTTGGTACCAAGGTGAGGTGGAATACGTGAGGTGGCGTGGACTTGGTACCAAGGTGAGGTGGAATACGTGAGGTGGCGTGGACTTGGTACCAAGGTGAGGTGGAATACGTGAGGTGGCGTGGACTTGGTACCAAGGTGAGGTGGAATACGTGAGGTGGCGTGGACTTGGTACCAAGGTGAGGTGGAATACGTGATGTGGCGTGGACTTGGTACCAAGGTGAGGTGGAATACGTGAGGTGGCGTGGACTTGGTACCAAGGTGAGGTGGAATACGTGAGGTGGCGTGGACTTGGTACCAAGGTGAGGTGGAATACGTGAGGTGGCGTGAACTTGGTACCAAGGTGAGGTGGAATACGTGAGGTGGCGTGGACTTGGTACCAAGGTGAGATGGAATACGTGAGGTGGCGTGGACTTGGTACCAAGGTGAGATGGATTACGTGAGGTGGCGTGGACTTGGTACCAATGTGAGATGGAATACGTGAGGTGGCGTGGACTTCGTACCAAAGTGAGGTGGAATACGTGAGATGGCGTGGACTTGGTACCAAGGTGAGGTGGAATACGTGAGGTGGCGTGGACTTGGTACCAAGGTGAGGTGGAATACGTGAGGTGGCGTGGACTTGGTACCAAGGTGAGGTGGAATACGTGAGGTGACGTGGACTTGGTACCAAGGTGAGGTGGAATACGTGAGGTGGCGTGGACTTGGTACCAAGGTGAGGTGGAATACGTGAGGTGGCGTGGACTTGGTACCAAGGTGAGGTGGAACACGTGAGCTGGCGTGCACTTGGTACCAAGGTGAGGTGGAATACGTGAGGTGGCGTGGACTTGGTACCAAGGTGAGGTGGAATACGTGAGGTGGCGTGGACTTGGTACCAAGGTGAGGTAGAATACGTGAGGTGGCGTGGACTTGGTACCAAGGTGAGATGGAATACGTGAGGTGGCGTGGACTTTGTACCAAGGTGAGGTGGAATACGTGAGGTGGCGTGGACTTGGTACCAAGGTGAGGTGGAATACGTGAGGTGGCGTGGACTTGGTACCAAGGTGAGATGGAATACGTGAGGTGGCGTGGACTTGGTACCAAGGTGAGGTGGAATACGTGAGGTGGAATACGTGAGGTGGCGTGGACTTGGTACCAAGGTGAGGTGGAATACGTGAGGTGGCGTGGACTTGGTACTAAGGTGAGGTGGAATACGTGAGGTGGCGTGGACTTGGTACCAAGGTGAGATGGAATACGTGAGGTGGCGTGGACTTGGTACCAAGGTGAGATGGAATACGTGAGGTGGCGTGGACTTGGTACCAATGTGAGATGGAATACGTGAGGTGGCGTGGACTTGGTACCAAGGTGAGGTGGAATACGTGAGATTGCGTGGACTTGGTACCAAGGTGAGATGGAATACGTGAGGTGGCGTGGACTTGGTACCAAGGTGAGGTGGAATACGTGAGGTGGCGTGGACTTGGTACCAAGGTGAGGTGGAATACGTGAGGTGGCGTGGACTTGGTACCGAGGTGAGGTGGAATACGTGAGATGGCGTGGACTTGGTACCAAGGTGAGGTGGAATACGTGGTGCCGTGGACTTGGTACCAAGGTGAGGTGGAATACGTGAGATGGCGTGGACTTGGTACCAAGGTGAGGTGGAATACGTGAGGTGGAATACGTGAGGTGGCGTGGACTTGGTACCAAGGTGAGGTGGAATACGTGAGGTGGCGTGGACTTGGTACCAAGGTGAGGTGGAATACGTGAGGTGGCGTGGACTTGGTACCAAGGTGAGGTGGAATACGTGAGGTGGCGTGGACTTGGTACCAAGGTGAGGTGGAATACGTGAGGTGGCGTGGACTTGGTACCAAGGTGAGATGGAATACGTGAGGTGGCGTGGACTTGGTACCAAGGTGAGATGGATTACGTGAGGTGGCGTGGACTTGGTACCAATGTGAGATGGAATACGTGAGGTGGCGTGGACTTGGTACCAAGGTGAGGTGGAATACGTGAGATGGCGTGGACTTGGTACCAAGGTGAGGTGGAATACGTGAGGTGGCGTGGACTTGGTACCAAGGTGAGGTGGAATACGTGAGGTGGCGTGGACTTGGTACCAAGGTGAGGTGGAATACGTGAGATGGCGTGGACTTGGTACCAAGGTGAGGTGGAATACGTGAGGTGGCGTGGACTTGGTACCAAGGTGAGGTGGAATACGTGAGATGGCGTGGACTTGGTACCAAGGTGAGGTGGAATACGTGAGGTGGCGTGGACTTGGTACCAAGGTGAGGTAGAATACGTGAGGTGGCGTGGACTTGGTACCAAGGTGAGATGGAATACGTGAGGTGGCGTGGACTTTGTACCAAGGTGAGGTGGAATACGTGAGGTGGCGTGGACTTGGTACCAAGGTGAGGTGGAATACGTGAGGTGGCGTGGACTTGGTACCAAGGTGAGATGGAATACGTGAGGTGGCGTGGACTTGGCACCAAGGTGAGGTGGAATACGTGAGGTGGAATACGTGAGGTGGCGTGGACTTGGTACCAAGGTGAGGTGGAATACGTGAGGTGGCGTGGACTTGGTACTAAGGTGAGGTGGAATACGTGAGGTGGCGTGGACTTGGTACCAAGGTGAGATGGAATACGTGAGGTGGCGTGGACTTGGTACCAAGGTGAGATGGAATACGTGAGGTGGCGTGGACTTGGTACCAATGTGAGATGGAATACGTGAGGTGGCGTGGACTTGGTACCAAGGTGAGGTGGAATACGTGAGATTGCGTGGACTTGGTACCAAGGTGAGATGGAATACGTGAGGTGGCGTGGACTTGGTACCAAGGTGAGGTGGAATACGTGAGGTGGCGTGGACTTGGTACCAAGGTGAGGTGGAATACGTGAGGTGGCGTGGACTTGGTACCGAGGTGAGGTGGAATACGTGAGATGGCGTGGACTTGGTACCAAGGTGAGGTGGAATACGTGAGGTGGCGTGGACTTGGTACCAAGGTGAGGTGGAATACGTGAGATGGCGTGGACTTGGTACCAAGGTGAGGTGGAATACGTGAGGTGGCGTGGACTTGGTACCAAGGTGAGGTGGAATACGTGAGGTGGCGTGGACTTGGTACCAAGGTGAGGTGGAATACGTGAGGTGGCGTGGACTTGGTACCAAGGTGAGGTGGAATACGTGAGGTGGCGTGGACTTGGTACCAAGGTGAGGTGGAATACGTGAGGTGGCGTGGACTTGGTACCAAGGTGAGGTGGAATACGTGAGGTGGCGTGGACTTGGTACCAAGGTGAGGTGGAATACGTGAGGTGGCGTGGACTTGGTACCAAGGTGAGGTGGAATACGTGAGGTGGCGTGGACTTGGTACCAAGGTGAGATGGAATACGTGAGGTGGCGTGGACTTGGTACCAAGGTGAGGTGGAATACGTGAGGTGGCGTGGACTTGGTACCAAGGTGAGGTGGAATACGTGAGATGGCGTGGACTTGGTACCAAGGTGAGGTGGAATACGTGAGGTGGCGTGGACTTGGTACCAAGGTGAGGTGGAATACGTGAGATGGCGTGGACTTGGTACCAAGGTGAGGTGGAATACGTGAGGTGGCGTGGACTTGGTACCAAGGTGAGGTGGAATACGTGAGGTGGCGTGGACTTGGTACCAAGGTGAGGTGGAATACGTGAGGTGGCGTGGACTTGGTACCAAGGTGAGGTGGAATACGTGAGGTGGCGTGGACTTGGTACCAAGGTGAGATGGAATACGTGAGGTGGCGTGGACTTGGTACCAAGGTGAGGTGGAATACGTGAGGTGGCGTGGACTTGGTACCAAGGTGAGATGGAATACGTGAGGTGACGTGGACTTGGTACCAAGGTGAAGTGGAATACGTGAGGTGGCGTGGACTTGGTACCAAGATGAGATGGAATACGTGAGGTGGCGTGGACTTGGTACCAAGGTGAGATGGAATACGTGAGGTGGCATGGACTTGGTACCAATGTGAGATGGAATACGTGAGGTGGCGTGGACTTGGTACCAAGCTGAGATGGAATACGTGAGGTGGCGTGGACTTGGTACCAAGGTGAGATGGAATACGTGAGGTGGCGTGGACTTGGTACCAAGGTGAGATGGAATACGTGAGGTGGCGTGGACTTGGTACCAAGGTGAGGTGGAATACGTGAGGTGGCGTGGACTTGGTACCAAGGTGAGATGGAATACGTGAGGTGGCGTGGACTTGGTACCAAGGTGAGGTGGAATACGTGAGGTGGAATACGTGAGGTGGCGTGGACTTGGTACCAAGGTGAGGTGGAATACGTGAGGTGGCGTGGACTTGGTACTAAGGTGAGGTGGAATACGTGAGGTGGCGTGGACTTGGTACCAAGGTGAGATGGAATACGTGAGGTGGCGTGGACTTGGTACCAAGGTGAGATGGAATACGTGAGGTGGCGTGGACTTGGTACCAATGTGAGATGGAATACGTGAGGTGGCGTGGACTTGGTACCAAGGTGAGGTGGAATACGTGAGATTGCGTGGACTTGGTACCAAGGTGAGATGGAATACGTGAGGTGGCGTGGACTTGGTACCAAGGTGAGGTGGAATACGTGAGGTGGCGTGGACTTGGTACCAAGGTGAGGTGGAATACGTGAGGTGGCGTGGACTTGGTACCGAGGTGAGGTGGAATACGTGAGGTGGCGTGGACTTGGTACCAAGGTGAGGTGGAATACGTGAGGTGGCGTGGACTTGGTACCAAGGTGAGGTGGAATACGTGAGATGGCGTGGACTTGGTACCAAGGTGAGGTGGAATACGTGAGGTGGCGTGGACTTGGTACCAAGGTGAGGTGGAATACGTGAGGTGGCGTGGACTTGGTACCAAGGTGAGGTGGAATACGTGAGGTGACGTGGACTTGGTACCAAGGTGAGGTGGAATACGTGAGGTGGCGTGGACTTGGTACCAAGGTGAGGTGGAATACGTGAGGTGGCGTGGACTTGGTACCAAGGTGAGGTGGAATACGTGAGGTGGCGTGGACTTGGTACCAAGGTGAGGTGGAATACGTGAGGTGGCGTGGACTTGGTACAAAGGTGAGGTGGAATACGTGAGGTGGCGTGGACTTGGTACCAAGGTGAGATGGAATACGTGAGGTGGCGTGGACTTGGTACCAAGGTGAGGTGGAATACGTGAGGTGGCGTGGACTTGGTACCAAGGTGAGGTGGAATACGTGAGATGGCGTGGACTTGGTACCAAGGTGAGGTGGAATACGTGAGGTGGCGTGGACTTGGTACCAAGGTGAGGTGGAATACGTGAGATGGCGTGGACTTGGTACCAAGGTGAGGTGGAATACGTGAGGTGGCGTGGACTTGGTACCAAGGTGAGGTGGAATACGTGAGGTGGCGTGGACTTGGTACCAAGGTGAGGTGGAATACGTGAGGTGGCGTGGACTTGGTACCAAGGTGAGGTGGAATACGTGAGGTGGCGTGGACTTGGTACCAAGGTGAGATGGAATACGTGAGGTGGCGTGGACTTGGTACCAAGGTGAGGTGGAATACGTGAGGTGGCGTGGACTTGGTACCAAGGTGAGATGGAATACGTGAGGTGACGTGGACTTGGTACCAAGGTGAAGTGGAATACGTGAGGTGGCGTGGACTTGGTACCAAGATGAGATGGAATACGTGAGGTGGCGTGGACTTGGTACCAAGGTGAGATGGAATACGTGAGGTGGCATGGACTTGGTACCAATGTGAGATGGAATACGTGAGGTGGCGTGGACTTGGTACCAAGCTGAGATGGAATACGTGAGGTGGCGTGGACTTGGTACCAATGTGAGATGGAATACGTGAGGTGGCGTGGACTTGGTACCAAGGTGAGATGGGATACGTGAGGTGGCGTGGACTTGGTACCAAGGTGAGGTGGAATACGTGAGGTGGCGTGGACTTGGTACCAAGGTGAGATGGAATACGTGAGGTGGCGTGGACTTGGTACCAAGGTGAGATGGAATACGTGAGGTGGCGTGGACTTGGTACCAAGGTGAGATGGAATACGTGAGGTGGCGTGGACTTGGTACCAAGGTGAGGTGGAATACGTGAGGTGGCGTGGACTTGGTACCCAGGTGAGATGGAATACGTGAGGTGGCGTGGACTTGGTACCAAGGTGAGATGGAATACGTGAGGTGGCGTGGACTTGGTACCAATGTTCATCGGTGACAGGGCACACACGAGGCCAGTTCAAAGGGAACACAATCCTAAAAAGGGACCACTTCATCCGAGTAAGGCTCTCTGCCACGGAGATAGTGCATGGGTGAGGTGGGACGCGTACTGTACTACGTAGGTTTGTTTGGTGCCGGCATCAGTGCCAGGACAGCCACAAGGGAGGCTAAAAAGGGACCACAACGGGTGTAAATAGCAAGTATTGGGTGCACGCACACAGCCCTGGAAATATATGAAACAGTAAATGGAGGATAAAGAAGATAATGGTGGCCGTATAAATGACGTAAACATGATCTATAAGAAGGTACCCGAAGTTTCAGGTTGATAGCGCTATTAGTTTTTGTTTAGCTATTGCGAAAATTCATCAGGGGGGGGGGGGGCTTAAACGCCCCCCCCCCCAGGCAATGGCAGGTTAAGAATGCTAAGTATCCTTTAGATCCATCTCGTTTAAATAATTCGATTGCCACATGTTTCGTCTCAATCCGACAATTGGTTCGGGAGATAGACAGGTGGGCAAAATCTGCCCCCTCCCCAGCGGGTCGCGTTTGGCTGCCGACCCCAGCGGACAGACGCTCTGACGGAGTAAAGTCGGAATAGTTCCGAGTTTTCCCCGCGTGTCCACGGACGTCAGACTGGCGTCTCTTTGCCGCCCCAATGGTCCCCGGTCCTAACCGCACCCGTCAGGAATGTCTACCCGGGGGTCGCCGGAGGGCTCAGAAGGGGTCCGGACCATTGTTCGGACGGGCTCGGGCGGCGTAAACAGGCCCGGGGCCGGCACTGACGGGTGCGGTGAGGACCGGGACGGGTGCGGTGAGGTCCGGGGTTGAGTCTAACCAGTCGGCGATGCGCAATGGACCGTCATATAAAAACCCATCGACATATATAGGTATATATAGGTATGTAGGCATTGACTTATATAGGTCAATGTAAAAACCACACAACCTGGCACCAGCCTGATATTGCGTGGTTACTATGGTTGTACAGGTACGGATTGTTCTTATAAAACAAAGGAACGCGGTGGAGAGTTGGAAAATCACGACATGCATCGCTTGCTCCGGCTTCACGTCATGCAGAGTAGAAATGGCCATTGCACTGCGTAGTTGACTAGGCGCTCAACAACGGCCAAAGCTGGCAAAAGATTCCGGACACATTCCCTGGCGTTCCATAAATCTAGAAAACGAACATTAATCATGCTTATTGATTATGACTAGGTGCGAACCCATTGTTCTCTATAATGACGAGCTGTGGCCATTTTTCTTTTAAAAAATCGAGCCATGGCTGAAAAAAATCGAGCAACGAAAAGCAGCCGGCTGGATTTTTCATGATAAAAACCGAGAAGCGGCTGCAAATTATGTATTTTTTTTCCTCCATTCGGTTGCAAATCTGACGAAAAAAAATATGATGCAAAAAAATGAGCCAGTCAGGTATGACGTCATACTTACCAGTTTTGTCATTTAATGGGGGGGGGGGGGGCAAAATCTGCCTCTCCCGAATGTTCTAAATAACTTAAAAACTATGATATATATCGACGTGAAACTTGTACTACCTTATGGTACATCAATTATACGTCTTCCCATGCAATTTCAATGTAATTGATGTAGTACTTTGGGAGATGACCTTTTAATGACGTCATGTCATGCTATTTTTCGTGGGAAAACAATAAATGTTTGCAAAATCGTAGAAAATAGTTTTCAATTGCAAATAAAAACGTCAAAAGACAGGAAATTAAATTATCTTAAAAATGGCTATCTCGGATTTTCTAAATTAGTTTTTGAAAAAAACTTTTTCGGAAAATGTCCACAAATTCATCTTTTTAAAGATGTAAAAAAACGGAATATATATTAGAGAACCAGGTATGGACGACACACAAAACAAATTTCAAAGCAATATGTTTATGTTTCACTGACTTATGGCTCCCGTCCCTAAGTATAAGTAAATAATGACGTCATTTTAAGTTACTTTTTTTTTTGCTTTTAGTGACCAGATACAGACAAATAAATGCCACCGCTTTATTTCTGAGATAAAACTGGACTAAACCATGCATTTTGTATTTATATTAATCAATTTCCAATTTTGACATTTTGTGACCTGACCGTGACCTGAGGGCCATGATATGGGGTCAGGTTGTGCAAATGTATGCTACTATCGAATTATACGTGTAAAATAACCCATACAACACATGTTGCATGACTTGCGTAGATATTTTCCGCATAGTGACCTTGTGACCTGACCTTGAACTTTGCTTACAATTTCACTTTTGCTTATGTGGGAGATGCATTATACCTTTGAGAGCACGTTGTGCGATAATAGTCGCAATCCAAGGCTATGGATGGAAAGTATGCCCCAAAAAACTCATACCTCCATTTTGCCCTTTGACATGACCGTGACCTGACATGTGACCTTATTTTGACAATTTCGCGCATGCTTTAGATGCGTCTCATTGAGAGCTATCGATTGCCGCCTTGCGCGTCTCGCTGCGGTTATTGGTTCTGAAGATAACGGGGAGGGGCAGAATATCCCCCCCCCCGAATAGTAATGTCATTTTTTAAAAAAAATCCTGACCGATACCAAACCGATACCGAATGGGAGGCATTTCGGTTGACCGACCGACCGATTTAGGTTAAAGCCAAAAATGTCCAAAATTTGACCGATTTGCACATTTTATACTTGTATTTATACACACTGGCCAACAATAGCTTTGTTTAACATCATTATTCATAAAGCACACATGTACAGTTTCCAAAGACAGTATAATTGGGAAAAAGAAACCAAATACATTTGCAAAGCAAAGTAGTGGGTGCCGCATGCAAGACAGAAAGCAGTAGCACATTGAAAGCAGGATGGAAAATGTGACCTCAATCATTTCATATTAATTTGCAGCATAATACATATTACATACATACATTAAGCCATTTATATGGAATGATTCGCAAATACATGAACAGTATGAACAGAACATACATAGGAAGAAATCAATTTTATCTGGCCAAAGTTGGAGGGGCATATGACTCCCCTAACTTCTCCTAACTGTCCTTGACATTGGTCAGGATTCAGGAATGATTTAACATATGATATATTGACTGCAAGTGCATAATGTACCTAACAAAACTGCATGTCAACTTTTTTACACAGATTATAATATAATTTTACCCCCCCCCCCCCCCCCTCGGTATATTCCGAATCAATAACCGCAGCGAGACGCGCAAGGTGGCGATCAAAATCTATCAGTGAGAAGAATCTAACGCATACCCGAAATTCTTAAAATAAGGTCGCATGTCAGGTCACAGTCAGGTCAAGTGTCAAAATTTAAGTATTTGGGTTTTTGGGCTATACTTTCCATCCAAAGCCTTATATTGCAACTAGTATGTCACAAAGTGCGAAATTGTAAGTAAAGGTCAAGGTCAAGGTCAGGTCACAAAAGGTCACAGGTCTACGAAAGCCATGCGACACATGTTGTATGAGTTATTGTACACGTATAATTCGATAGAAGCAGCCATTTTCACAGCCTGACCCCATAAATGCCCTCAGGTCAAGGTCAAGTCACAATAAGGACAACATTGTAAATTTCTTAATCTGAATAAACATTGCATGTTTCTAGACTAGTTTTGTCTTAGAAATACAGTGGTGATATTTATTTGTCTGTATCTGGTCAGTAAAAGCAAAAAAAAAAAAAAAATGACGTCATGAGTTACTTATACTTAGAGCCATAAGTCAGTCAAAAATACAGATATTGCTTTGAAATTTGATTTGAGCATCGTTCATACTCGGTTCTCTAATATATCTTCAGTTTTTGTTTGTTTGTTGACAATCTTTTAAAAAAAACTTGTGGAAATTCTTCCCAAAATCTCTTCTTTTTTTTCAAAACCCCCAAATTTTGAGAATCCGAGAAAACCATTTTAAAGACAATGTTATTTCCTTTCTTTTGACGTCTTTTGTTTGCGATTTGCATCAACACGCTATTTTCTACGATTTCTCAAACATTTAACTTTTTTCCCACCAAAAATGACATGACATGACTTCACTAAAACGTCATTCTCCCCCAAAAAAATCAACGAATTTCAATAAAATGTTGTCAGAAGACGTAGAATTGATGCACCATAAGGTACCGTAAGTTTCACTTCGATATATGTCATAGTTTTCAAGTTATTGAGCAAATCTGGGAGGGGGTAAAATTTACCCCCCCCATCCCCCCAGCGCCGCGCGGGTTATGGGCGTCGCGCCCATATCTTCTCCATCGCTCCACGTCGGACAGTACAGGCGCAGGCTCTTCCGCGCGACGTGCTGTAATGACTCCATGTTAGATAATAATGAATTATACCAGTGTTAAACCGACTAGCGGGAGGGAGGGACCCCACGTCGGACACCACGCCGCTGACCGTGCCTGATGATCATTGGGGATTACGGGCGCCACAATCAGGCCAAAGTTACTTACGCCCCGCTGTCTGTACCGGATAATGAGGAGCAGGTAACAGTGTCGACGGCTGTACTCACTGGACGAGTATTGGTCAAGGAAACTGCCGTCCCACTGCCTGTGGCTGCACTCGATGATGAGTATTAGGTTTAGAGTGCCGCTGGCTGTGGCTGTACTCGATGATGAGTATTAGGTGTAGAGTGCCGCTGGCTGTACTCGATAATGAGTATTAGGTTTAGAGTTCCGCTGGCTGTGGCTGTACTCGATGATGAGTATTAGGTTTAGAGTGCCGCTGGCTGTGGCTGTACTCGATGATGAGTATTAGGTTTAGAGTGCCGCTGACTGTGGCTGTACTCGATGATGAGTATTAGGTTTAGAGTGCCGCTGGCTGTACTCGATGATGAGTATTAGGTTTAGAGTGCCGCTGGCTGTACTCGATGATGAGTATTAGGTTTAGAGTGCCGCTGGCTGTACTCGATGATGAGTATTAGGTTTAGAGGCCACTGGCTGTACTCGATGATGAGTATTAGGTTTAGAGTGCCGCTGGCTGTACTCGATGATGAGTATTAGGTTTAGAGTGCCGCTGGCTGTACTCGATGATGAGTATTAGGTTTAGAGTACCGCTGGTTGTGGCTGTACTCGATGATGAGTATTAGGTTTAGAGTGCCGCTGGCTGTACTCGATGATGAGTATTAGGTTTAGAGTGCCGCTGGTTGTGGCTGTACTCGATGATGAGTATTAGGTTTAGAGTGCCGCTGGCTGTACTCGATGATGAGTATTAGGTTTAGAGTGCCGCTGGTTGTGGCTGTACTCGATGATGAGTATTAGGTTTAGAGTGCCGCTGGCTGTACTCGATGATGAGTATTAGGTTTAGAGTGCCGCTGGTTGTGGCTGTACTCGATGATGAGTATTAGGTTTAGAGTGCCGCTGGCTGTACTCGATGATGAGTATTAGGTTTAGAGTGCCGCTGGCTGTACTCGATGATGAGTATTAGGTTTAGAGTGCCGCTGGTTGTGGCTGTACTCGATGATGAGTATTAGGTTTAGAGTGCCGCTGGCTGTACTCGATGATGAGTATTAGGTTTAGAGTGCCGCTGGCTGTACTCACTGGACGTGGAAGCGGTTGGCGAAGCTGACCCGGCGGGAGGCACGGCGAGCGGTCAGCTCCTCCGTCTCCTCGTCCGGCGACGTCGGCACCGGCGTCTTCAGGATCTGACGGCGCAGGCAGAGGAGGTAAGGCGAGGGAACGGAGGGTCAGTTATGTATTTAGTTATCCTCCCTGAGGCGCCTTCCTCGGTGAAGAGGGCACCACAATGTGTCCCGAAATATTTGTTTTTACAACTTTGTTGCCAACAAACACTCTTGTAAAAACTCTGAAAAAAATACAACATTACCTGAGTAAAAGAATATTAAGAAGTGAAAGCGAGTATGACAGGTGAGTAGAAGAAACTATGACACTTAAGTCTTACTCAATGTCAGGTCGAGTCGGGTCGAGTCGGGTCAGATTGGGTCGGTCGGGTCGGGCTGGGTCAGGTCAGGTTGGATCAGGTTGGTTGGATGGGGTCGGGTCAGATCAGGTCGGGTAAAGCCCAGGGTAAAGCCCAGAGTAAAGCCAGGTGGTGAAACGTCAGGCCAGGTTGGGTAGCCAGGTGAGGTCGGGTCGGACTCGACTTGGTCAGGTCAAAGGACCAGCATTGAGCATACACAGACACATAACTGTTGAGACGTACAGCTAAGCACGGGCTTGGCTATAGCGGAACGTAGAAGCACAGCAGACCAGTGGGACACATAGAACACGATCGATCTTCAATCAAGTAACCATACGGTAAATGAAGTTTCACAAACATTCAACGTAAGCAAGGGCTAATTTTAGCATGGAGAATCACACATTACATTATTTTCCATCGCATTACATTGCATTAGTTATAATCGAACAGATCAGGAATGCAGACATAAATATATGATGATTTCGGTTTAAGGGCACCGCAGCTACAATATATGGCTATATGGCGCCCATTCATAAATATATTATACAACTGATGACACGCGCCGGCTGTGCACGACGAAGCCATCGCATGTAAACATCAGCATACCATGTCATGAGCATCACTCCAAATCAGCAACATGTGGGCAGCATCCACTGCAAACCAAAAGCGTCAGGAGATGGGTTGTGTACCAGGCGCTAGTTCAAAGCCGTGGTGGATTATAGGTGGCGCTAGGACTATCACAGGGTAGATAGAGTACACACGTACCGAGGAGCGGCGTACTCGGGCGCTAGTTCAAAACCGTGGTGGATTATAGGTGGCGCTAGGACTATCACAGGGTAGATAGAGTACACACGTACCGAGGAGCGGCGTACTCAGGCGCTAGTTCAAAGCCGTGGTGGATTATAGGTGGCGCTAGGACTATCACAGGGTAGATAGAGTACACACGTACCGAGGAGCGGCGTACTCAGGCGCTAGTTCAAAGCCGTGGTGGATTATAGGTGGCGCTAGGCCTATCACAGGGTAGATAGAGTACACACGTACCGAGGAGCGGCGGCGAAGCTTGGCCTTCCGTTCGACCTGCGGCGCTGGCTCCATGGCGGGACGTCACGTCTGTGTCAGACCGGAGCTGGAACGAGGTGGTACTGTGATAATCACAATATCAAACCCAGATTGTGGCATGTCGCAAGCAGGGTCGACAGCAAGCGGAAAACATTGTTTCATCGCTGATTTAAAGGAAATAGTTCACCTTCAACATTCGTTTTAAACTCGGATAGCAGTTTTGTAGCCCGTGTTGGGAAACCCCTAGGCCCTATCCAGACTGGTTATTGATTCGACACTGATTGAATCGATTGGAATCGTTCAATCAAAATTCATTGAATCAGAACATAATTGATTCACCACCAGATATTTTGATTCATGAATCGTGATTGAATCAAAACCCGCATAAAATCAAGGCTGATTGAATCAAAAGATTTAACGATTCAAGTACACTGGTAAATTGTCCAAATACATGGAGTCCCAGTGGCTACATTCAATTATACTGAAATACTATTGCTGTACCAATGCTTTAATGATCATATATATGCATGTTTCCATTTGTATTGATTTGACATAATTCACCTCATATATTCAAATGTTGAATCAAACGTGAATCAATTAAAATATTTGTTTTGATTCTTTGAATCAGAATTAATCAATTTTCAAAATTGTATCCGTGAATCGAACGGTGAATCATTCAGATTCCAAAATGAATCATGATTGAATCGTTCCAAAAAAGCTGAATCAATAACCAGTCTGGCCGTATCTGCAAGTTTTCTTGACTGAAAAGACTTTCCAGCCGAATATATTTGATTGTTTGGCGAAGGAATGCGGTGCTGGCGAAAGAATGTTGTACTGGTTCTAGCCCGGGGAGAGGCTATACCGTCAGCCAATCAGCTTGCAGCTGGTGCTATCAAGCAAACCGCCGGCCGCCGGTTGGCACATCTCCAATGCGAGTCTATCTTACGCGACTACTTTCGAATCTGATTGGCTGAACCATTGTTTACATTCGCGTGACGTCAGGACTTTGACTCAGAGAGTATGCATATAGTTTTTATAAACAATAAAAATGTACGGCCTTCTGGCCTGAATCGGCGCGATATAAGGCCATTTTTGACAATATAAAAAGAAATTGTATTAAAAAATATCATCAAATCGTGTTGGGTAAAAAATTTCCAAGGTGAACTATTTCCTTTAAATCAGTATAAACGGGGGAAGAACAGGTGTGCCAAATGACAGTGTCAACAAACACTGACGTAAATAACCCTGCTCAAGGGGCATGTTTATGCGGTTTACGTAAACTGCCCCCAGGGCACGATTCTATGACATGACGTCACTGGCAGTTGATGCCCATTGAACAGCGATGTTTACGTAAACGGCAATGTCCGTTTACGGCAGTGCCGTTCCCGGTTGCCATCCGCCAGGGAGCTCAACCACGAATTAAATTATATATATATATATATATATATATATATATATATATATATATATATATATATATATATATATATATATATATATATATATATATATATATATATATATATATATATATATATATATATATATATATATATATATATATATATATATATAATACTAGTACTAAAGGCTAGCACTAAATTTAAATAACAATGAGGTTAACATCTGAAATACTCTATAATTGAGAAGTAATATGCCAATGCGTGTGTGTGTGTCGATCCTTCTCGCGCGCAGCAAATGCGCCGTGCTCGTCGAATAAACATGTTTTCAAGCCATGTTGATGGTCGGGACCGTCAACAACAAAAAAAACGGTTTACGTAAGCCGCGTGACGTCAGGGGCGAGTGCGACGTCAGAGTAAGCTCCATTCTCATTGGTCAGTCACAACTTAAACATGTTTATGGTTTACGTAAACCGCATAAACATGCCCCTTGAACAGGGCTAAGGATAATCACCCATAAGCGACGGAAGCAACACCACTATTGCAGTTCTAAGACAGACATTTGCGTTTTATTAGCATTAGCATGAGGAATGGGAGCCTCACAAACTTCAAAAAACCTCTCGAATACCTCCGCTTGAGAAATCTGACTGCGAACTGGCCATGGGAGACGAGGATAAGGCGGAGATCCTAAATGCCCATTTTGCTAGTCGACTTCAGAAATTCTGACTGATTTGCCACCTCCACTGTGCCAAAATTGCCTGTGCTGAGTGACTTCGTGGTCACTGAGCTGCGTGCGCTTCTGAATGCGCTTAATCTGTTAAATGTAAATAAATCATGTGGACCCGACATGTTGCCAAACAAGATAATTAAGCTGGTGGCTCTGTTAATTTCTGGACCTCTTTCTAAGCTTTTTAATAAGTCGTTATCAGAAGGAAGGTTCCTTCTAGCTGGAAGGAAGCTAGAGTTACAGCTATTTTTAAGAGGAAGGGTCCCGCGTCGCAGCCAACTAACTACAGACCAATAAGTTTGCTGCCCTGTTTGTCAAAAGTTCTCGAGCGTCTTGTCTTTTAACGCATCTACCAGCATCTTACCAATAACGGGCTTTTGTCAGAAACCCAGAGCGGTTTCCGGCCAACGCATAACACTCAGCTGCAGTTGATCTATTTATCTCATACACTTTATGAAGATAACTTGGACTTGGATGATAACTTGGACTTTACGATAATATATCTTGACGTTGCGAAATACTTCGATCGCATACCGCACGAGGGGCTACTTTTCAAATGTAAAAACTATTTTGGAGTCACAGGGAAGGTCCTTGATTGGTTGGGCTCGTACCTTACAGACAGAAAGCAGAGGGTAGCCGTAGGAAGCGAACTTTCAGTATCACAAAATATTGCTGCAGGATGCCCACAAGGATCCGTGCTCGGGCCTTTGCTTGCGTTAATGTCTCTACGCCGCAGCAGACTATCTGCCGCGGAACACTGAATTTAATTTACAAAATCTACTTGCGACCTATTTTTGACTACTGCGATGTTGTTCATGACTCCAATTTAACCGTGACAGACGCCATGCGACTTGAGCGCGTGCAGCTCAAAATCGCACGACTAGTGACCGGAGCACATGCCAGATCACCGACCAACGACCTGCTGAGTGATGTTGGATAGGAAACACTTAAGACAAGACGCGCTATACACAAACTTACAGAACTATACAAGATCAACAAAGAACACATCACCACCCCACAATATTTAAATCACATCACACTTCCCACACGCACACAGGAAACAAGTAGGATCTTGCGAAACGCAAACAATATCACAACACAGCATTGCCGCCTAACTCATCCCGCAACTCATTCTTCCCCGACACAGTATCCAAATGGAATTAACTCAGCACTGACAGGCAAAACCAACCTAACCTTAAATACTTTGGGAGAGCGGTCACCAAACACCACGATGTTAAAAAACAGCCCATTATTATTCTTTCGGTACTAAATCAGGTAACAAACAAGTACAAGGCTGAGGTTGAAGACATCAGAACTCAACGCTCACCTTTTCAAAATTGGATTCATACAGTCTCCTCAATGTAGCTGCGGCTACAAAAACGAAGGATCACAGCACTTCATATTGTTTTGCTAAAAATTTGCCCGCTCCCGAGCCTTACTTGTTCACAATCTAACTCAGTTTCAATCAAGTACGACTGAAAGGAGGCAGCAACAGCAGCCTCTTGGATCTTTGTCAGCAAATAACCCTTCAACAGAAATAAATAACATGCTATGCCTGAATTTTTGTAAACCTATCCGACGCCACAAAGTTAGATGTTCTGTTGAAGGGTCATTTGCTGATAAAAATCCAAGAGGCTGCTGTTCCTGCCTCCTTCCAGTCGTACTTGATTGAAACTGACCGGTTTGTTCTCCATGATCGAGACTGACCGCGCAGCTCGGGCGGGCGGCGTGACATGGGCGCCTGGCGGCCCCCGCTGTAACTTCACCTATGGGGCGGGCCCGCGGTGTCGGGCGAGCGGGGTGGCGCTGCTGTCGGTGGCGGTTGGGGTCAGCTGAGTGGGAGAGGTGTCTTGATATAGTCATAGTCAGTCTCGATAGGTCAGTCTCGATCAGGCTGTGCACCAATCCCGATTATTGTCAATCCCGAGTATTGTGTTCGATGCAAATACACACTATGACTATGACTTACAACCTTAACATAATTCAACAACCAACTTAAACATAATCCATAAAAGACGTACCTAGAGACATAAAAGAAAAGTACAACAAAGAACTTCTGGGCCCATCTGAGTTGCACATCACCTTTACCAGTCTCACTCTTTTCAAACTATTTTACTTTTTAACCTGCCTAAAAGAACCCTAATCCCACGAGTATGTATGAACTAATCCCTAATATGTAAAGTACCTATTTATATAATATAATTGTGAAGGAAGCAAGTGTCACTGCATCAGTGACATCCCCTGGTAGCTTTTTCCAATGTCCTACAACCCTTCTACTGAAAAATGACTTGTAGCCTTACCTGGTCCTACTGTGTTTCATGAGTTATTAATTTCATATGAATTAATTCATGCATGAATAACCTTGTCAGCAATTATCAGCAACTTTGTTGTTTTTAAGTATAAGGTCCCACCAAATTATGGTTATTTCCCAAATGCTAATGCATTGGACTCGCAACTTCCAAACCGCGTAGTAAGCATAGCAATCATAGTAAAAATAAAAATAAATCAACACATTTTTGATGTTCCTCTGGTGTTCCATCAAAAGTGTATTTCCTTTCAATTCACATAAGTGAGGTAGATGTGAGTTACCAGTTCAAACTGTGTATTACCATTTACCACCAAGTGTCAGCCAAGTTATATTACCCCACATATAAACAAGTCAGCAATCCATTCGAAAATCGCTCTAATCTAGGACATATTGGAATCCAGTTATGGTTGTAATACACCTTTTTCCAAATTGATGTTCTTTGACAAGTCACATTACATTTTCAAAGTCAAGGATTTCAAGCCAAAGTAAATAACATTACAGGCTGACACACATTAAAGGGATATTGCCACCTCGCAGGCCAATATGGAGTTTTTGGTGTGTATCGGTAGATTAGGCGTGTCCGATTTCACCTGCAAAATTTGGTTCCCGAAACTCCCCCCCCCCCCCCCATTAGATCACAAAATGCATTCGTACCGCTCATGATTGGCACACATTCGTAAAATTGGAGTCGCCTCATCACTATTCAGAATCACTTCTTTGCGGACTATGATTTGCTTTTGAATATTGTAAACTCAACATCACCATTCCGTCAGTGTACTTTAAAATTAAAATGCGTATACAGTTGATTATACTTTGAACAGCCATAGCCTCTGTCATAATACAACATATAAAACAGCAAGAATGGCTATGGCTCGACTTTGGGGCCGTAGGAGATTCGTGTTCAATACCTTGTAACACAGATATAGACTTTTCAAGGTCAAGTCTCGGCGAATTCGGACGCTACGGCTGTGGGCGGGCGCCAATTTCACAGCCAAACTGGATGAGAGCGGCCATCATGAATACTGAGCACAGCTGGGACCAACGTTTTGGAGCCAGAAATAAATAATAATAAACAAATTGTTGATACCCTGCTTTAGGTGCTGCAGGAGCAAGTTCGAGCTTGAGCATACACAATTGTTGATCCCCACCATTCATTTTAAGTTGCTTTTTAGAAATCCTCCGGAGGTGGCAATATCCCTTTAAAGGAAATAGTTCACCTTATAACATTTTTTCCAAACAAGATTTGATTATATTTTTTAATACAATTTATTTTTATATTGTAAAAATGGCCATACATCGCGCCGATTCAGGACAGAAGGTCGTACAATATTAATGTTATCAAAACTATATACATACTCTCTGAGTCAGAGTCCTGACATCACGCGAATGGAATAAATGGCTCAGATTCGAAATCAATCAATCAGATTCGAAAGTAGTCGCATAAGGATAGACTCGCATTAGAGAAATGTCAACCGGCGGCCGGCGGTTCGCTTGCTAGCACCAGCCGCAAGCTGATCGGCTGATTGTATAGTCTCTGCTCAGGCCATCGTCAGCACCGCATTCTTTCGTCAGCACCGCATTCCTTCGCCAAAAAATCAAATATATTCGGCGGTAGTTTTTTCAGTCAAGAAAACTTGCAGACACGGGTTTCCCAACACGGGCTACAAAACTGCTATCTCAGTTCAAACTCCATGTTGAAGGTGAACTATTTCCTTTAATAGAGCCCAATGGGTAGTGCATGCAACCTGTCACAACAGTCCAGACATGCAGGATATGATATGACACCAGATTCAACTGGTAATAATGATGCAAGCTTTCAAATTGAGACCAACTCTGTCAAGATTCACAGTTCATGAACATGACACACCTAGGCACCACCAGCAGCACAGGCGAGATCATACTCTGCTGCATTTGCAACACACTTCCCATATATTGCACGCACATGTTACTATGAAAGCTCCATACATGATCTTCATAATGAAAGATCATAAAAATAAAAAAAAATACAACAAATGGAGATATGGTGGGAATGTGCAAAGGCATGTAAGTGCTTATATCTTGGCACCATTTCCCACTCATACACATGCATATATGATATACACACAACGCACATACACTATCACCCCCCCCCCCCGGGCCTCGTTCCTCCCCCTGACCTGGTTATACACATTAAGCCACGGCCGTACAATAACCACCAATTGATTTAATTATCAAATTCATCACCAAAACCGTGGCATTTAGCTACCAAAACGTTTTGTATTTCTTATGTACTTAAGCACAGCTGTAGCCACAGCCAAACCAGCAGCATCATTCAAAGTACGATTGTACAAGATTACAGCTAGTTTGTCGTATTATTATGACATAATACCAGTAAAATGTCTTTTCGGGCGAGGATCGAGCGGGCGCGGTGCGGCAAAGGCGTTTTACTGACCTATTAAATTGTGCACGATCTCCTTTCTCGAATCCGCCAAAAGGGAGTACGTCCTGAGCGCTGCATGCTACATCTTATAAATTAATGCTTAGATCAATAAAGCCATTTTTTATCCAGAATTATTTTTGTTCATTTCGATGTTTACGTGTGCCAACTGCCACGCGCTGTGGTACCACCCCTATCAGAACGCACTATACCAAAACAAAATGTATTTGATGGACCTATCCAATAGTGAAACCCCGATCTTAATCGGAGCAGTGGTTGCAAAGTTATTAGCTTCCAAAAGGCGTCTGTACGGCCGGGTCCGGTCAAATGTAAATTTGTCTAGTAAGTTGACGAGAAACCTCACGGGCGCTTCGCGCCCGCTCGGTAATTATTATTATTATATAATACCAGTAAAACGCCTTAATCAGCGGTAACCGGGCGGTATCTGTTGCTTCCCTGGGACAAACTACATACAAATTAAGTTGTATTAAATTGTTCATAATTTCCTTTCTCGAATCCGCCCAAAGGGAGTACGTCCTGAGCGCTGCATGCTTCATCGTATACATTAATGCTTAGATAAATCCAGGGGGGGTCGAAGTTTAGTTCCTACTAGATCTGGCAAGACGCCTGTGACGTATGTAAGAGGGCGCCCGAGGGCATGTTTTTGTTGAAGCAATGGGAAATGGAGCGTTTTCTAAATCGATTTTAAAACACTTTTTAAAAGTGTTTTAAATTATTGGAATTATGTGAAAATGTGTTTAAAAAACATATTTTCCCATAATGTGCTCATTCCCATGTTTTGCACTGTTTTCACTGGCCGTATCCCGGGTCAAAATGTATAAGGTTCGTCAGACATTTCAACAGTCAATCGTTCATCTACATACACCATGTAAGTGTAACATACATAATAATTATGATTTTATGTATATTTTCATCAGATTATGAACTTTATTATTATTAGCCTCTCGCTACTTGGAGGGGCAGCTACGGATTTTTAAAACTCAAAAACTTATTAACCCCACCCACTAAGGTTTTCGAGGAAAGAACAGCGGTGCAGCCGGCGCTGCGCGCCGCCAGTTTTTGCCACATGTGTTTGTGTATCAATCATCGTTTATTCGTATGTCATCCGCAAAACATGGCTTTTCATGACAAGTGTCATTTTGCATTGTATCACAATTACACTATTAAAATAAATCCGCATCCAAATTGTCGACACAAAGGCGTTAAAAGCACAAGACAGTCGGTTCTTGCAGAGTTAGCGATCTGCTGTCAGCCACTCCCTCATCCACGTACGAAACACCGTCACTGCTCCAGCGTCTCGCACTTCGCCCGGCGCCTCATTCCATTTGGCCGTTGACCGAAATCTGAACGATCGACGGGCGTGCTCGGTACGGACTCAAGGCATGTGCACTGTGCAGCAGCCCCGCTGCAGAACCTCGGGTTTCTCTGGCGGACACATTCTCGCGGTACGACAGCAAATCTCTCAGACAGATCGGTGCATTATTATCATACAGCAGACGATGTACCATCACCAGGTCTCGCTCGGCAACAAGTTCGTCCACTTTCGGCCATTTCAATCCATAGGCATCATACGCGTCTGATGACGGCAGCATTTTACAATTCTTGCGCTGTGCTTTATTATTTTTGTATACGTTTACGTTGTGTTGCGTTGCAGCCTGCCCAGACCGTCGCACAATACAATATATGCGAAAAAACAATGATTCAATGATAAACTTTTTTGCTTCTTTTGGCAGTCGATGCGCAAATTTTGACAGACTGAACAGCGTTACGTAGCATACAACACAACAACAATATTTATTTTCATAACGATGATGGTACAGACATTGTCCAGGTGATGGTGCAAAAGCTTGTGCTTAATTCTGGGCACCAACACCTGGTCAAAGGGAAAGAAACAAAAAAGTGGTTCAGTTACCACGACCAGTGAGGAGTGGGCCAGTTAGCAAGTAAGAGATGAGGGATGAGCCATCATTGCGTCATGATAGAAACATGCTTTTCGAAAGTAAGATTACTGTCCAAAACGACCCCTAGAATTTTCGCACTACCAGATGGGTGAAGCGTTGCATTGCCAAAACGTACTTCGAAATTGTGTCCAAACATCCTTTATCGAGAAGAAATGAGAACAAGGTCAGATTTGGTTGGCTTAATTTTGAGTGTTTTCAACAAGCCATCGAAGGGCTTTTCCCAGCGTTGACTCGATGTCTCGTCATAGCTCTCCCTGTTGGTTGGGGAGGCCACAGTGGATAAATTGAACGTCGTCAGCATATAACACCTTTATCTCGTCGGCGTTTATCTCATCAGCGCTTCAAAACATGCGCCGTACGACCCACCTGGGCCGCCCTATGACCCTCTGATGACCTCAGATGACCCTGCTGAACTGAGGAAAGAAATCCTTTGAAATCCGCCCCCCCCCGGTTTTTCAAAAATAGCGCAAAAACGACGGCGCGCAGCGCCCCCGTTTTTTGTATACCTGTTCGGCAACTAACTACCCACATTATTTAAAATTCTTGACTTCGGGTCATCTCAGGTCAGGTCACCAGACCAGGTCACGTGATGACCTCAACTCTAAAACGTGTGCAGTAGTACCACAGCCACAGTTTTAGGCCGATCGGTTTCAATCTTGCAGGATTTCATAAGGTCATAGATACCAACAATTTTTTCATCTCGAATTTCTAATATCGGTGACCTAAGGTCAGCTCAATTTCGTGACCGCCAACACTGTTTTGTCAATAACTATCGACATAATGAAGATAGAGAAGAGCGAATGGTACCAATGTGTGTGTCTCGTCGAGATACGTCTTCCAATGGGCAACATGACCAACTTGGGTCACCACTTGACCTTGACCTGAGGTTACATTTCTCAGTTGACCTAACCCGGTCACCATGAATATGATTCGAAGCGCCTTGAGACAAACACGATGTCGTAAAAACAACTATCGCTTTATCTTTATTAGATAAAAGTTATTTGCGAAAAATAGTTTTGCAAAAAAATCACCTTTTCGACATTTGATGACCTCTGGAGCCTAAACTATTGACCTGAGCTCAAATATGATGACACTTATGGCGATTGCATTTGTTAAGGGCTTTTTTTCCGTTTTCTGCTAACTATCATAGTTCCCGAGATATTTGGGGGTGTTCGAAGCGAAGTCCTAAAACTGGAAAATCTGACCCTTGATGACCTCTGGTGACCTCAATATTGACCTGAGAAAGAAAAATTAACGAAATACTTTCGAAAGAGCTTGTCTCGAGCTATCTAACGTGTAATTATCAGAGGCCCTCCAGGGCGCGTGTTAAGGCGCGTCGATTCTCATTTATTTTCAGGAATATCGACATACTTGGCTCATGTCCGGTTTTAAGACCGTCCCAGATTTGATAGTAGCAGCATGGCAGGAAAGCAAGAGGTAAATATGTAATGATACCAGCCTAATGTTTTTCCCTGTTGATTATTCGAAGTCAAAACAACTTAAATATCACGGTTTTAGAGGTTTGAAACACTGTACCATCGCCGCGCAACGGAATAAACAATGCGTGTTTGGTAGCATCGGGCAGCAAAAAGATAAAGGAATTCCATTTTCTATAAAAAAAAAAAATACTGCCATTTTTTCCGGTATGATAAAATAACTCCCTTCTTTCTATTTGCAGGGTTAATTTTAACATCTCAAATTTTCCACTTATACAAATATTTTCGCCACATCAGGTGCATTTCACCAAACAATAAGAATGGCTGAATCTGTGGAACGGATGGATAGTGCTCTATGTACTGAAAATATGTCGTCATCCTTCGGTAAAGTTCGTGCTCTTAACACGTGATCGAGCTGTGCAAAGGGATTTCTACTCCCGGGGTGACGTCATGGTAACGGGAGCCTGCGATTCGTGGACGGGGGCTGGTACCACCCCTATCATAACGCATCATACCAAAATCAAAATTAATTTGATAGTCCTATCCAATGGCGAAAACCCGATCTCAATCGGAGCAGTGGTTGCAAAGTTATTAGCTTCCGAAAAGCGTCTGTACGGTCGTGTCGGGCCGGTTTGGGCCGGGTCAAATGTAAATTTGTCTGGTAAGTTGACGAGAAACCTCACGGGCGCTTCGCGCCCGCTCGGTAATTACATTATTATTATTATTATATATTAACACATTGTTATATTATATTATATATGGCCATATGCAAGATGACAGTATTGTTATAAACAGCTTTTCAGTTCACTACTTCCATTCAAAATCCCTATAAATTTGTTATGGAAAACTATTGAGAACTTAAAGGGATATTGCCACCTCGCGGGCCAATATGGAGTTTTTGGTGCGTATCGGTCGATTAAGCGTGTCCGATGTCACCTGCAAAATTTGGGTCCCGATACCCCCCCCCCCTCCCCATTAGATCAAAAAATACATTTACACCTCTCATGCTTGGCACACATTCCTAAAATTGGAGCCGCCTCATCACTATTTAGAATCACTTATTTGCAGACAATTATTTTATTTTGAATGTTGCAAAAACTCAACATCACCATTCCGTCAGTGAACTTTAAAATTAAAAAGCGTATGCAGTTAATTATATTTTCAACAACTTTAGCCTCTTTCATAATAAAACAACAAGAATTACTATGGCTCGACTTTGGGACCGTAGGAGATTTATGACATATACCTTATAACACAGACAGACTTTTCAATGTCAAGTCTCTGCGAATTCGGACGCTTCGGCTTTGGGCGGGCGCCAATTCCACAAGCAAACTGGATGAGAGCGGCCATCATGAATCTAGTACTGAGCACAGCTGGGACCAACGTTTTGGAGTCTGAAATAAATACAAAATGCTTTGCCGATACACTGCTTTAGGTGCTGCAGGAGCAAGTTTGAGCTTGAGCATACATGATTATTGATCCCCACCATTCATTTAAGTTGCTTTTTAGAAATCCTCCGGAGGTGGCAATATCCCTTTAACTGCCCCTAGACTACATAATTTACTAAGTACAGGTGGATACAGAATGTGTCCCAAATATAGTCACCCCTGGCCTAAAAACATCTACCAGCATCAGGGCTACCACCACTTCAAATAGTATAGATCCGTTCCATCCACCTCTAGTCGCTGCATGTTATGTGACTGATGTGTAACCGTGGTGAAGTCTACCCTGCCTGCACAATATGCTTTCAGGTGGTCAGGCGGTGCATCACTTTAACCCTCGCCCGGGTGGGTGGGGGTTGGGGGGTGGATGCCCCCCCCCCTCTCGGTTTTTCTGGAATAACTCGCGTAGTTTCTAACCGATTGCGATGAAACTTTCAGTACCATACTTTTGACAAATTTGACACAGAATCTAAAAAAAAAATTATAACACACATGAACCATGACCTGTTTCTCAAGGTCATGTCATGCGCAACTGGCGTCCCGCAGATCGATGCTTGTAACTTGTGCAGTTTCCGAGTGTGTTGTTCAGGAGCATATGCAAAGGTGTTTCCAGGTGACAGTTGTGGTTTCCACTGAGATTGTGACCTCGATTGACCTTTTCAGAGGTCAACTGAGGTCATTGACCTCCGATGACCTCATGACTTTTTTTGGGCTTCTGGCGGTTTCTAGGACACTTTGTGACGCTGATTTCAAATTTGGGATCCATTTTATATAATTATAGGTTCCACTGGGGTCATAGACATCCACAGGTCAACCGAGGTCACTGACCTCAGATGACCTGACATGACCTTCTTGGAATTTGGCAGTTTTTAGGAAATTGTGTGACTCGGATTACGAATTTGGCACCTATTAAGCATTATGATATGCTCATTCAAATCTAGCTCGATAAAATTCAATTTATACGCATTTTCAATTTGGATGACTTTTGGGTCATTGACATCACCTCAGAGGTCACCTAATGACCCAATACCTTCGAATCGGATATCAGCGGCTTCCTCTCGTCACAAGAAACACGCTCGTCTTTGAATCGAAGTTCTAGCTCAATTAGGGGCGAAACGCTAGGGGGGTCGTACCAGCCCCCCCCCTACCCGAACACGTAGTGATTTTGCCCTACCCGGGCGAGGGTTAAAGTGAATACAAATAAAACAATTGACAAGGGATGTGTACAATAGGGGGTTGCTGGTATTATTTCTACAATTGTACAAGACAAATGGTCACTACATTGAAGTTTTTTTCCCGTAGGACATAACAATGCAAGCAATCTGAAAAAGAGATGTTTGCTGCCTGTTGAGATGTTTACAACAGTGACATCACAAATATGAAATACAAATCCCACAGGAATTAGGATCGAGCCAATAGTCATGCCAATATCTATACCAGACTTATCATGCTAGTGGCTGTGCATCAGTGTTATCGTCTATCATCTATACCACCACATGCAAATCACCTAGTAAAACTAGGTGATAGGTGACCACCAGGTAAAACTTCAGTAACAAAATTGATCCCCAGTTTGTGGCTGTGAAACACCACAACAGCTGACTGTTTTGTTGTAATAATATGAATATAATAATAATATTTATTAATATGTAATAATAATATTACCTATGCCATAATAATATAGTCAACTGACTACTGTCAGGCTGTTTCAGGCCATAAACTGGGGACGTGCATTACTGAAGTTTAACTGACTGTTTTGTTGCAATAATATGAATATAATAATATGTATTAATATCTAATAATACAAATGTCATATGTTAAAAAAATATTGTAATAATAATACAGTCAGCTGACCAGACATGTGCCTAAATCTCAGGATCCAGCTGAGATCCAGATGTGTCCCTGGATTCACATGAGACACCAGATCCAGGTACACAATAAGCTGAGGGATCTACAAAGACCCAGATCCTTATATATTTTGAGACAAGGGATCCACAAAGATCCTGAAGCATTTTACACTGAGGGATCCAGGATGATCCCAGATCTTCATGCATTTTATGCAGAGGGATCCACTGGTATCCAAGATATCCATGTATTTTATGCTGAGGGATCCACTGGGATCCCAAATCCAACTTCGGGATCCAGGCACAAGTCTTAAAGGGGCACTCCCACCTTAACATTAGTTTTGAGTTGAGATGGCCATGTTGTTGGATTTGCATTGAAATTAGGTAGGATAGCAGTTAAAACAACCACATAGGTCTAATCGCAAAAGGATATTCAACCTTGGTCCTGACAATTGTAACAAATATGCCATGAAACAAATATGTGTATTTGAATAGGGGCTTAAAGCTGATGTCGTCACCTCTCTTTACCAAATGGTGATGATAGTTGACTTGTTTTATGGTGAACCTTGGAGATATTTGCTATGTTTCAATGGTTTGGTAGTTGGTTTGTTTTGTATTCAAAGCGGCAGCATTGTCTCAAAATAATTGTTACCATACTTTGGCAGCATAAAGTATTTCTGTGTAGCTCTCTAGAGCTCAATATGACATCATCCGAGTTGAGCGTTGGGCATCGTCCAGTATGCAAAACGTGGCAAGTTTCAACAAGATCTTGTCGGGGCAGGGTTGGCACCAACACATCAAAAATGGGACAGCTTTTGAAAATTTTGGGGCAGCTTTTAAATTTAGGGGCAGCTTTGGGAATTTTGGGGCAGAAGTAACAATTTACTGATTCACACTAGATAAAACGTGACAGTGATTACGACCGACCACACCCCCCGATCAACAGCTTTTGGCTGAAAAGTGAATTCATACTAGATAAAACGTGATAGTGAATAACCCCTCTCCCCCGGTCAAGAAAAATCCTGCCCCAAATGGGGCAGCCTGTCCCATTTGGGGCAGGATTTGGGCTGCCCCAAATATCTTGTCAACGTTCCTGCCACGTTTTGCATACTGGTGCATCATGATCGTTTGGCAACTTTAACATTTGACATCTTGAATGGTTGGCAAACTGAACGTTGGGTAAGTTGACTGTTTGGCATCTTTAACATTCAAAATCTGATTAGTGGCCGCATTAAACGTTGGGCATCGTGATCGTTTGGCAATTTGAACATTTGGCATCTTGACACAAAGTGGCATTTGGCAAAGTAAATGTTGGGTAAGTTGAAGGCCTACCAGAATGCAAGAAATTCAGTTAAGAAAAAGGTCAGAGCAGCTAAAAGGGCAAAGGAACTTGATTTAGCTAGACATTGTAATGCAGATAGTAAGAAGTTCTTCAGTTTTTATAAGTTAAGTACAGTTTCCAAAAATATAGGTCCATTTAAGGTAGATGATGTGTTAGTTAGCAAGGACAGTGAAATGGTTGAAGTGCTTAATGATCAGTTTCAATCTGTCTTTACTATCGAGGACCAGAGTAATATTGAAGCACTTCAGCCTGAGCTAGAGACAGAGGAGACTATAGGAGAGCTAGGTGGCATAAGTAGTGAACTTGTTCTAGAATATCTAAAGAAAGTAAGGCCTAACAAGGCAGAAGGACCTGATGAAATCCATGCTAGACTTTTAAGAGAATCTGAAAGGGAGTTGTCGGTTCCATTAGCCATAATATTTTCTAAATCACTTGCAGATAGTAAAATTCCACTTGATTGGAAAAGAGCAAATGTTGTTCCTATTCATAAAAAGGGAGATAGAAGTAAAGAGGAAAACTATAGACCAGTTAGTCTGACCTCATTAGTCTGCAAGGTGCTTGAATCAATCATCAAAGATAAGATTGTTGAATTCTTGGAGCAAAATGAACTCATCAAAGATACACAGCATGGCTTTAGGAAGGGCCGTTCTTGTTTAACTAATCTTCTGGAGTTTTTGGATGTTGCAACAGATAGCGTTGATCAGGGTAAACAGCTAGATGTAGCTTTTCTTGATTTCAGTAAAGCATTTGACAAAGTCCCCCATACAAGACTGGGGTTGCAACTTAAAATTCATGGGATCAGGGGCAAGATTCTGGATTGGATAGAAACGTGGCTTTCAGGACGCCAGCAAAGGGTTATATTGAATGGGTGCCAATCACAATGGAAGGAGGTTCTCAGTGGGGTTCCACAGGGCTCAGTCCTGGGCCCATTGCTTTTTATAATATTTGTGAATGCAATTGAGAACAGTATAGACAGCAAAGTCTTGAAATTTGCAGACGATCTAAAAGTTGTCAGGATTATTAGAGGAAAACATGATCAGGATGTTTTTCAATCAGATCTGGACAAGCTAGTTGAGTGGTCTGAAGCATGGCAGATGAAATTAAATTTGAGTAAATGTAAGATTATGCACGCTGGACGGGTTAGCAGTAAACATAGGTATGAAATGGGTGGGCAGAAAATGGAGCAGATTGAAAAGGAAAGAGATTTAGGTGTCGTGGTAAACAATAGACTATCAGCGTCAGACCAGGTTGTAGAAGCTAGGAAAAAGGCACTTAGAATGCTAGGGGCCATTAACAGAAATGTTTCCTACAAGAGTGAAAAGGTAATAACAAAACTGTATTGTGCATACGTTAGACCACATTTGGAGTATTGTGTACAAGCCTGGTCTCCAACATATGAGAAAGATTGCTGGTTGTTAGAAAGAGTTCAAAAAAGGGCAACAAAAATGATTAATTGTCTTGGTAGTTTACCTTATGAAGATAGATTAAGGAAATTGGGTATGTTTTCACTTAGATATAGAAGGCTAAGAGGAGATCTAATTGAAGTCTTCAAATTTGTAAATAGTCAGCATTCTGGATATTTAAAGGGTATGTTTGAGTTCAATAGGGAAAATCGAGGTAGAGGTCATCAGCATAAACTCATTATGAAACAAAGTAGGACTAGGCTACGACAGTCATTTTTCAGTAGAAGGGTTGTAGGACATTGGAATATGCTACCAGGGGATGTCGCTGATGCAGTGACACTTGCTTCCTTCAAAATTAGATTAGATAAATACTTTACAGAGAAGGGATTAGTTCATAAATACTCGTGGGATTAGCCTTCTTTTATGCAGGTAGAGTAAGGTGATTTGAAGGGGCGAGACTGGTGGAGGGGGGGGGGGGGGTGCAACCTCGGATGGGCCCAAGAGGCTCTTTGTTGCACTTTTCTTTTATGTCTTATGTCTTTATGTCTTATGACTGTTTGGCATCATGAACATTGGGTATCTTTGATTGGTGGGCAGGCTGAGCATTGGGCATCACAATATTGGGGAACAATGAACATTGGACATCTTGAACATTCAGCATGCTGAGTATTTGGCATGTTGATCATATGGCACTATGGCAGGGCGATGCAGTTGACACAGCAATCAGTTTGGCAAGTTGAGCATTTGGCATTTTAATAGGGTTGGCAAGTTGATAACTTGGTACGCTGATAGGGACATGATCGTGAATACAACCCCCCCCCCCCCCCAGTCAACAGCATCTGGCTGAAAATTGAATTCACACTAGATAAAATGTAATTGTGAAGACCCCCCCCCCCCCCCCCCCCCCCAGGTCAACACTAGTTGCTGACCGAGGAGCGAAATTTGATCTGGAAAATACTGCCCCAAATGGGGCAGGATATGGGCAGCCCCCAATATCTTGTCAATGTTCCTGCCACATTTTGCATACTGGTTGATTGGTAGGTATATTATAGGGATTAACTAATAACTAAGGTGGGACCGATCACATCTTCTATTGCAACATACCCTCTGATATATCAAACACCCATTTCAATTAAATTCATCAAATGCAAAATTGAAATTGTAATGTGCCCTGGTAAGAAAGAAAAAAACATTTCAATTTGCATTACAAATGCTTTGTGGTGCTGTTAGGCAAAGCTAAGTAAAAAAACGCCATAAGAACCGTTGAACCAAAACTATGGAACAAGTTGGCATGCTTAATTAGAATGCCAACTTGTACACAATAACATTTTATCGATGAAACGTCGCATTACTGAGGGCGATGTTCATTTCAGTTGGGCGGTAGCCGTTGGTAACCACAATTATCTTCCAATGTTTGACTTCGATTAAAAAGGAAGAAAGAACTTAATTCGACGAAAAATCCGGTACTCACCTGTATTACATTCAAAATTGTTTTACATCAAATTTTACAATAAATAAAACACAATCCAATCGCAACACCACGTTCGCCGCCGCACCACTTCTTGTTCAAATTTGTTTGACTCATAGAGGTGGACACGACATGCAGCGTTTTACGTAATTCTGAGTCGGAGTACTTTTAATAATTAACAAGTAATATTTTCAGCTATAATTTATGATGTTGTCACTTTATTTCGAATGTTCAAAGTATCATATTTATAATTATTTATTAAATACAAAATTAATGAGAAATCGTTGAGTCACTTATATATTATTTTCACTTTCCAGTTATAATCAAGTACCACTGCCAGTACCAGTCTGCCGCCAAATTTAGAGCAGCAAAATTGTCTTTCCTTGGTACTTGAGGACTTCCCAAATGCATACAAACTCAAGGAGTTGTTTTGAAGCGGCAGGGCCTATTTTAACATGTTAACTGGGGGGGGGGCAAATGCCCCCCCCCCCCCAGTGAGCCGTTTTGCCCCCCCCCAGTCAAGAAATGTTGCCCACCCTGATTTCAGTATTAAAGTACCTTGAGTATTTCCATGTCATTTTTCGCTTGATAGGTATTCAATTAAAATAAAATATGTTTACCTGGTGATAAATATATACAAATCCAATGCAAATGTCATGATATTCCTAAGTTTTAGTATTTCCCAGCCAAAATAAGTATCTTTACATTATTTCCGGAATATCTTGAATTGCAATATCCTTTGAACATCACCCATTGGCGGCAGAGTGGGGGGAGAGGGGGTGTTGTTGGATCAGGAACGTCGCCACACAATTTGGAGTGGGTAGGGGCAACTGCTGAGCCGATTGTGTTCAAATTTGGAGTGTGGTTAGGGATCTCCCAGCCGCCACATTCTCACAAGTCAGGGGTGGGGTGCTTCTGCACGTGTGCACGTGTGCACCACGTATTTGTATCTCAGAAACTACTTCCCTGATCGAGTTGAAATTCACCATACATTTCCTTTGCGTTCGCTCGTTCATCGCCAACTACGGCGCCTTACTGGTTCGGTAAAAACAGTTATGGAAGAAAAATGACGAATGACCTCAGGGTGAATATATTTTACATCGTGGAGGTCACAGGATACAAATACCACATGGATCTTTGCATTGGCGGATCAAGAAAGGGTGGTGGGGGGGGGGGGGATTCCAAAAAGTGTCACACAATTATGAAAACGAATCGGATTTGGCTTGCTTATGCATTGATAGCTGATTTAACCCGCGCCGTGCCGGGGGGGGGGGGGCGTTTAGACCCCCCCCCCTCCTACAGGTTTTTCAAAGATAGCGGAAAAAAGTCCGCGCGCAGCGCCACCGTTTTTAGCATAGCTGTGCAAACATCAATTGTCCACATTATGTTAAAAATACCTCGGTTCATCTCAGGTCAGGTCACCAGACCAAGTCACGTGACCCCAGCTCCAAAAAAGCTTGTGGTCACACCATAGCCACAGTTTTTGGCCGATAGACATCGCACTTACAGGATTTTATAAAGTCCTAGGTACCTACAATTCGTAAATCTCGGATGTTTGATATCAGTGACCTAAGGTCGGGTCAATTTCGTCACCGATATTTAAAAAAAAACGAGATAAACAAATTGTAGGTATCATCTTATCAAATCCTGCAAGATTGAAACCGATCGGCCTAAAACTGTGGCTGCGGTACTACCGCAAACGTTAGGTATCTATCATCTATCAAATCCTGCAAGATTGAAACCGATCGGCCTAAAACTGTGACTGCGGTACTACCGCAAACGTGAGGAGGTGGGGTCATCACCTGACCAGGTCTGGTGACCTGACCTGAGATGATCCGAGATCAAGAATTTGACATAATGCGGGTAGTTCATTTCCGAATTCAGAAATGCCGTTGTTTGCGTCTCCGCCGCCGTTTTTTGCATACCTGTTAACAGGTATGCAAAAAACGGCGGCGTGCAGCGCCGCCATTTTTGCGCTATCTGCGAAAAACCAGATGGGTGGGTGGATTTCGCCCCCCCCCCCTCCCTCCCCGTCCAGGGCGCGTGCTAAAGCTAACTTTCCTTAGTAAAAGTTGCTGAGATTTTCTTCTATATCAGGACATGTGTCAATCTTGCGCCGATTTCAGGCGGTTGGGGGGGGGGGGGGGGGCAATTGCCCATTTTGCCCAACCCTAGATCCGCCACTGGATCTTTGTATTTTGCAAAAGATGCGAGACTCTGGGGAAAATTGGGCAAATTTGGCCATTTCCTGTGGATTTATATGCATTTTCATGTTTCCCCAATGACTTATAATTGGGAAGTCACAAAATAGACTTCACCTTAGGTCACCGATATAAAAATCATCCGAAATAGCAGAATTGTAGGTGTTTGTAACCTGCTTAAATCCTGTGAGTATTCAACTGATCGGTCAAACAATGTGCTACGGCGGCACGACCTCACATTTTTTGGAGGTGGGATCACTAGACTTGACTTAGTGACGTGACCTGAGGAGACCCGAGGTAAACAAATTAACAGGATTTTGGCAATTGATAGGCAAGCAGTTGTATCAAAAATGGCGGCGCGAAATGGCGTCGTTTTCCGCTATTTCCAAAACTAATAAGGGGGATGGCATAAATAAGGGGATATAAAATAAGGGGGTGGCATCCGCCCCCACTGGCGAATCCAGGGGCGGACATCAGGGGCAACCCCCCCCCCCCACACACACACACGAATCTGGGGGGGGGGGGGAGCATGCAATACAAGTATTCCCCCCCCCCTCCTGCGCGTTCCCTGCACTGACCGTGAAAACAATGATCTTAGGCGAAAACTTCATGAAAACGGAAGTTTTTCTTTTCTCAAGTGATTGAATTTGAAGTTTGTATATATCCCTTGCTTTCAATGATGGACAAAGCAGCACACCGGATGCAATTCATGCAGCCCCCGGTGACACGCGCCCCGCTGGGACGGGGGGGGGGGAATTTTGCCCTCCCGTATTTTCTCAATAACTTTAAAACTGTGATATACATCAACGTGAAACCTGCAGTACCTTATACTGCACCAATTATAAGTCTTCTCACTAAATTTCAATGAAATTTATGTAGTATTGTAACGTTTTAATGACGTCATGTCATGCCATTTTTGGTGGAAAAATAATAAATGTTGGGAAAATCGTAAAAATAGAGTTTCAAAGCAAATTGCAAATAGAAAACGTCAAAAGAAAGGAAATACAATTTTCTTCCAAATGGCTGTCTCGGATTTGTGATTTTTTTTACCCCCCAAATTTTTTCTTCTAAAAAAATGTCCACAAAATCAATTTTTGTTAATTCGAAAAGTGAATTTCTTAAGCTCGAATACCAAAATCAAGTGACTGGCCCAAATCCGCGGAGGAAAAAAATGGGGTACCTTTTGCCAAAAAAACGTGCCCCCAAAAATGGGGATACCTTTTTGCCCCCCCCCCCCCCAGTGGTTTTCCCTTAAAATAGGCCCTGTGAAGCGGTGTCGATTTTTCCAAACGATTTGGGGGGCGAACAAGAACGAAACCAAGGGCACTTTTCCCATCATTGTCCCGCCCCGTCTTGGTGGGCGGGGGGGGGGGGTCAAAACGACCCCCACTAAATTAGAAAACTAGAAGGGCTAGAAAAACGCAGAAAAACAATATTCGAAAGCTCTTAACAAGATCATTCAAAGTCACTCCGGTAATTTTTCGCTCAGGTTAATATTGAGGTCACCAGTGGTCATCGAAGGTAAACTTTTCCAAGTTTATGAATTATCAGTTCTCACTCTAGGACCAATCCAACTCTAGGACAAGTTTAGGCTCCAGAAACTCCCAAATATCTCGGGAACTATGATAGCTGGGTCCATAGGTGACGATTTATATACTTTGGGAGTGGCCCTCGCCCCCTCCAATGTTGGGTTCGCCCCCCCCCCAATGGTACCCTCACTACCCCCCCCCCCCCCCAATGGTACCAGCTCGCCCCCCCAATGTTTTTGGTCGCTGGCGGATACAAAAGGGGGCAAAGCGGCCAAGCCTCCCAAACCGACTGAAATCGGCAAACAATTGACACGTTTCCTATTTAAAAGGAAATCTACGCAGTTTTTACAAGAAAAGTTTTTTTTAAATCACCTTTTCATGTATAAAGATGCGAAATCCGGTGATTTTTAACATATTTGCCATGTTTGATCTTTAGGTAATTTTTCCGAAAAAAATATTTTTTTAGTTACTTTTTTTTAAAGATTTTGTAGGGGTCAAAAACCAAAGTTTTCAAAAATCCGAGATATCTATTTTGTAGCCCTTGCCATTTGCTATCTTGAAATGTTTTTTTTTCGATTGTATTTTGCTCAAAGTTTGGACTTTGTACGATCTGTTAATTTAGCTGATTTGTTTTCTCACCAAACTCGTGTAGTGAGTCGTGACGTCACTAAATTCGTTATCTCTTTTTTTTCGACAAAATTACTTCATTCATTTATAAACAGGAGAGTCTTCTATGTTTATTGGCACGTTTTTTTTTAACAAGTCTCACGTTGCAGCACACGCCGTACGGACTACGGACACTAGGACGAAGTTAAAACTAGTGCGTTTTAACCCTCGCCCTACGGGGGGGGGGGGCTGACAGGCCCCCCTGAGGTTTTTCTTGAATAACTTTTGACACATGGGGTGCATCTTGCTGAAATTTTTGGTAGCTGAGTTTACAACAATTATACGTAGGTTGTACAAATTTATTTTAAATTAGTTAAGTATTTTGGGAGATAATGATGTTTTGATGACGTCATGTTGGTAAAAAATTGAGAAATATTTGACAAATCGTAGAAAAGAGAGTTTTAAAGCAAATTGTAAACTCAATTCACCAAAGATACAAACTGTCATTCTCTTTAAAATGGCAATCTCGGATTTGCAAAATTGTGGGTTTTTGACCCCTAAAATTAAACAAAAACTTTTTTTGGGGGAAAAATCCCCACAAAATACAAATTGTCAAAGATATTAGAAAAACCGGAATATATGTGAGAGAACTGAGTATGGAAAATACTCATACCAAATTTCAAAGCAATATCTCTATTATTGACTGAGTGATGGCTTCCTAAATGTAAGAAACTGATGACGTCATTTTTTAATAACTTTTTTAACATTTTTGGACAAGTTACGAACAAATAATTACTTTTTTTTGTATTCCTGAGCCAAAACTGGTCTAACAACATGCCTTTTTATTTACATTTATTCATTTCTAATTTTTAGGTTTTCTGAAGAGCAAAATCGCTGTTCTGGACGTGGTAAATCCGACGTCATTCACTTGACCTGGAAGGTCACCCGTTGACCTGAAACCTAAAAATCACATAATGTTAGATTCCTCTCCTGGCAGGCAACATGCTGGTTCTTACCGCATTGCTCTAAGTTGCTTGGTTTGGAGGTTAACAGGGGGGGGGGGGGGCTGTCAGGCGTAGGTGAAGCCCCCGTAGGGCGAAGGTGAAAAAAGCTCCCGTAGGGCGAGGGTTAACCCACGACGTGCCGGTGCTCGGCGCCACCTTCGCCGTGCCGGGGGTTCGACGCCACCCTTTCGAACTCGGCTGCTATAGGACGTAGACAAAAAAAAAACACCGTTCGAACGCTCGTCAATAATAATTTTGAAACTATTATGTCATTTGGCTCAAGGAAATATTGAGGTCACCAGAGGTCATCAAAGGTCACATTTTCCAGTTTAAGAACTTCGCTCCAGAAACTCCCAAATATCTCAAGAACTATATAGCTAAAAACAAACGGGAAAAGCGATAGAAAGCTATTGAAAAATGCAATCGACACTGCCCTCAAATTTTAGTTCAGTTCAACATTTTAGGCTCCAGAGGTCATCGAAGGTCAAACAGGCTATTTGTTGGCAAAACTGTTTTTCGCAAATAACTTTTTACCTGATAAAGATCCAGCAATAATGTAGACGCCATCATGTTTGTATCGTCAAGGCACTTCCAATCATGCTCATGTTGACCAGGTTACGTCAACTTAAACATTTCACTTCAGGTCAAGGTCAAGTGCAAGGGAGGATCCAGCCGGCCGTTTTTTTTTTTGGGGGGGGGGGGCAAACACTGTTTTTAGCGGACCTTACTTACTCACAATTTTTCTAATTTTTTTCCCAGATTTGGGCCACTTTATTTTGCAGCTACACGATTTCTAATTATTTCTTTATTTTTTATGTTTTTGTTTTTGTTTTGTAGTTTTTCGACCTTTTGGGATATCGAAAAAGGAAAGATGTCAGCTTGCAGTTTGTATTGGTCCGACATTGCCTTACACTGAGCAAAACTATGCCAATTGTCAGCTGTACCCAGGGACGTCGCCGATTTTGTTTTTGGTGGGGGGGGGGGGGAGTGGGTTGGGCTGAAATGACGAAAAAAATACAAATAGGTATGGGTGTATTTATGCTTTTGCAGCATTTGTCAAGCAAAACTCTAATTTTCAGCTGGCGATATCTCCCATAGGTATACATAATTCGAATTACATAAACAAATTATATAATAGGAGACCTGGATTTGACACGAAATTTTCGGCCTCTTATTTTAGAGCCGAAATTTGAAACGGAGAGCTGTTAACCCGGCATTGACTGGGGTCTCAGCAGAACGCCATTGACTGAGGGGGAGGGGTGGCGTTAAACGCCCCCCCTGGTTATCTTCCGAACCAATAATCGCAGCGAGACGTGCAAGGCGGGAATCGAAAGCTCTCAATGAGACAAATTTAAAGCATGCTAAAAATGTCAAAGTGAGGTAAAATGTCAGGTCACGGTCAGGTCAAAGGTCAAAATCGGCGTATTTGAGTTTATGGGCAATACTTTCCATCCATAGCCTTCGATTGCGACCAGTTTCACCCAAAGTGCTGCCAAAGGTATGATACATATCCCGCATGAGATAAAGTGAGATTGTTAGCCAAGGAAAAGGTCAGTCAGGTCACAAAAGGTCACCATGTTCAAAATATCTACGGATGTCATGCAACACATGTTTTATGAGTTATTGTCTACGTATAATTCGATAGTGATAGTCATGTAACCACCTTTTTTCAACTTTGCCAAATAAAGTGAAAATTCCAGCAAATTATCTAGTATATAATCAATGTTCTTTATATTGGTTAGTGCTTGTGCGAGGAACATATTGTATAGGCAAATTATAATTAGTTTTATCATTTATGACCTCTTCCTCGAAATTAAAATATAATAGTACCAAAAACCGTTATATTAATATTTCGATCACAGATCTTCATCAGAAATTATACATTACCAAAACGACAATAATCAGAATACAAGTTTCGACTGCATATTGTTTCCCGCGTTTTTTTACACATTTTCGCGCGACATTTCTCGCGATCTTTATTCATACGGGCACAACCTTCTAGAGGATACATCAACTTCGGTCTGCATAAATAGTCGACATCATCTCGCATATATATCACAGCATCACCTATTAACAAACAAACATTCAAGCCCATATGCATAATATGCAACATGCATAAATATACAATAAAACGGGAAAAAAATACAATGTTGCCAAACCTAAAAAGATGTATCTACACGAACAATGCCATCGCAAAAGGGCGGAAGTGTGAAAAATGTAATTGAAATTGGTTAAGTAGTTTGAGAGATAATCATGTTTTGATGACGTCATGTTGGTGGAAAAAGAATAAATATTTGAAAAATGGTAGAAAACAGAGTTTTAAAGGAAATTGCAAACGCAATGCACCAAAGATACAAAATGGCATTTGCTTTAAAATGTTAATCTCGGATTTGCAAAAAAAAATGGTTTTTGACCCCTAAAATTAAAACAAAAATGATTTTTTTTTCTCGGAAAAATCCCCACAAAATCACAATTTTCAAAGATGTTAGAAAAACCGGAATATGTATGAGAGAACTGAGTATGGACAATGCCCATACCAAATGTTACAGCAATATCTTCATGTTTGACTGTGTGATGGCTCCGTAAGTGTAAGAAAATCATGACGTCATTTTGTATAACTTTATTGGACTAATTTTGACAAGATACGAACAAATAATTACCTTTTCTGTATTTCTGAGCCAAAAATGGTCTAAGAACATGCCTTTTTAGTTACATTATCAATTTCTAATTTTGAGGCTTTCTGAAGAGCAAAATCGCTGTTCTGGACGTGGTAAATCCGAGGTCATTCACTTAACCTGGAAGGTCACCCGTTGACCTGAAACCTAAAAATCTTATATTCGAAGATTCCTCTCATGACAGGCAACATGCTGGTTCTTACCGAATTGCTCTAAGTTTCTTGGTTTGGAAGTTACCAAGGGGGGGGGGGGGGGGGGCTTGTCAGCCTGAATCGGTTTCCATCGTTTCCGGGAGGGACCATCAGCCTTCAGCGTGGCAGCGCAATCAACAGAGGGTCAGCCTGAATCGGTTTCCATCGTTTCCGGGAGGGACCATCAGCCTTCAGCGTGGCAGCGCAATCAACAGAGGCTGGCTGGGCCGGACGCCCACGTTGTACGTCCCTCGAGTGGACTGAGGCTCTGCGTCCTCGGGCATCCTGAACCGCAGCCGCTGAAGCAGGCCTGCCGCAAACAGGAACAACACCGTGTAGCTGTATGTGGTGGCTGGACACTGGCGAGCACCGAACCCAAACGTCGCCTCATGCTTCCGCAGCTGGTCTCCGTCGGGACCGAGGAATCTCTCCGGACGGAACACCTCCGGGTCGCCCCACACGGCTTTTTCGTAGTTGACAGAGTGGACGTCCTCGAGTACCATGCTGCCGGCGGGAATGTGGAAGCTTTGCAGGGTGGCGGCGCCCTGAGAGGCGGAATGGCGGTGTATGGGAGTCAAGGTGACGTAGCGCAAGGTTTCGACGATGACCGCTCGCACGTACGGGCAGCCGCGTTCGTCTTCCAGCGCTGGAGTGCGTTCCGTGCCGATGACCTCGTCGACCTCGGCCGCCATCCGTGCCTGGACATCGGTGTGCTCCGCCATTAACAGTAGCAACCAGGCGAGGGCGACTGAAGGCCCCTCCATCCCGCCGACGATGAGATCTTTGAGAAGGACACGCAAGTTGCCTTTGGACATGCCATGGCCTGCGTGAGCAGTTCTCATAGCGACGAGGTACTCGTCGACGAAGTCTCTTGGCTCGTCCGGACACAGGCTAGCTTCGTGATCGTCGATCACTTGATCACACAATACAAAGAAACGCCCCATGACACGAGTCAGCATCTTGACGTCGGAACTCTCGCCGGCGAAGTGCGCCAGCCAGGGCGCGAAATCGTACGGGCTCTTCAGTTTCGCCGCGATGCAGAAGAGCGTGAAGCCGTCCTCGCGAATCTGGCAGAACAGCGGGTCGTCGATTTCGAACTGCCTGCTCATCAGCACCTCCATGACGATGTTGGTGATAGCGCCGAAGAGGTGATGCTCGATGTTCACCGGTTTTCCCTTCAGCACGAGCAGCTTGTCGACGGCGTTGGAACACTCGTTGGTCGTCAGCGTCATCACTCGCTCCTTGGTGAAGCCGAGTTTGCCGAGGGTGGCGATGGTGAACTTCTTGTTGTGGTGCCACTTGGGCCCGTCTGAGAAGCTGAGACCGTAGTTGGACCAGTCGCTCATCAAGCGGTAGAGGTAGGGGACGGTGACGCCGTTCAGACGGATGTCCTTCGAGGATTCCTGAAACAGAGTGTTAACGTTAGTCGAATGTCCTTGGCTGACTCTTGAAACGGACTGATGACGTCAGACGATCGACCTTCAGTGGCGGATCCAGAGGTGAGCGGGGGACATGGGTCATTCCCATTCCTTGAGCCTCAAAGGAGCACATATCCCAGTGTTGAAGGAGGGCCTATTCTGGAGTTTAGAGGCCCATCCTGATCCTAAAAGGCCCACTTCAGTTTTCAAATGACCAATTACAACATTTAGAGGAGCCATTCTGACCTGAAGAGGTCCCAACCTCGCCTACCGAAGCCCCATTCTGATCTGTTGAGTACCAAACTGGTTATTGATTCAACGTTTTTGGAACGATTCAATCATGATTCATTTTGGAATCTGAATGATGCAATCTCCGTTCGATTCACAGCTAAACTTCTGAGAATTGATTCTTTCCGATTCAAAGAACCAAAACAAATATGGTAATCGATTTACGTTTGATTCAACATTTAAGCATATGTGGTGAATTTATGTCAAATCAATACAAATGGAAACATACATATCAGTCATATATATGATCATTAAAACATTGTTACAGCAATACTATTTCAGTATAAATGAATGTAGCCACTGGGACTGCATGTATTTGCACAATTTACCAGTGTACTTGAATTGTTAAGAATCGTTAATTCTTTTGATTTAATCAGCCTTGATTTGATGCGGGTTGCGATTCAATCACGATTCATGAATCAAAAGATCTGGTGGGGAATCAATTATTTTTTCATTCAAGGAATTTTGATTGAACGATTCCAATAGATTCAATCAGTGTCGAATCAATATCCAGTCTGTTGAGTTCCTTTTTGGGCTAGGTACCACTATGGTCGAATAGACCCACCCAAGCCCGAGGCGCCCTCTGTTGCGTCACTCTTTCTGCGTGACGGCCGAATCCTGGATGCGCCATTGATGCCCTTTGCTGATTCCTGAAACGAAGTATTGGCGGAGAGACCGTCCATCAGGACAACGATTGGCTAGGGCTGTATGTAAGGCAGCCACGCAACAGACAGGTTTGAAAGACGCAAAAGCTTTCGATCCAAATATGAGCAGTAGCTCAGATAAATTACCTTGAGGGCATCGTACTGGCGAATGGCGACCACCGGAGCATCCATCACTGTCCGCATGAAGATGATGGGACCGTACTTCTCCCCGAGCCTGGCGTACATCTCAGTCAGGGAGCCGTCGGTGAGCCAGAGCTTGATGAACTCCCAGCTGCCCAGCAGTGGGATGTTGAAGGGACCTGCGGACAGGGCCAGGGGTCAGAAGGGGTCAGGTTTGATGACCCCCACAGTAGCCCAGCAGTGGGATGTTGAAGGGACCTGCGGGCAAGGCCAGGGATCAGAAGGGGCCAGGTTTGGCGAACCTCCAGCTGCTGAGCAATGGGATGTTGAAGAGACCAGCAAGCGTCGTTAGGTGATGTGCAGATCAGGTGGTGGTTACGCACAAACGAGTCAAGCCTGTTATAGCTTAGCTCAATTCTGATGAGAGAATTGAGTTGCAAAATATTGCATGATACACAATGTGGACCAGGGGAACATGTTTGTGTAAGGCCGTCTATGATAGGGCCAGGCACGTAGCGAGGATTTTTTTATCATGGGGGGGGGGGGGGGGGGGCACGTCATTGGTAGAATCATATTTTGCTCTTCAGCCAAATGTTGTTGACCGGGTAGGATCGGGTCGTCAGCAAATCGCATTTTATCTAGTGTAAATTTGGTTTTATCATGGGGGATGGCCCCCGTGCCCCCCTCCCCTTGGCTACGTCCCTGGATAGGGGCATCAAGGGCCGTCATCATAGAGCCGTCAGGGCCGTCATCATAGGGCCGGCATCATAGGGCCGTCAGCATAGGGCCGGCATCATAGGGCCGGCATCATAGGGCCGTCATCATATGCCGTCATAATAGGCCCGTTATCATAGGGCCGTCATCATAGGGCCGTCATCATAGGACCGTCATCATAGGGCCGTCATCATATGGCAGTCATAATAGGGCAGTCATCATAGGACCGTCATCATAGGACCGTCATCATAGGGCCGTCATCATATGACCGTCATCATAGGGCCGTCACCATAGGGCCGTCATCATATGGCCGTCATCATATGGCCGTCATCATATGACCGTCATCATAGGGCCGTCATCATAGGACCGTCATCATATGATCAATTTTTCAAAGAATCAATTTATATATAACTACATGTTTGTTTCAGACAGTTGATACAACTTTATGTTGTCATATAATGCATACATATATCATAATCATATAGCATCATATTCAGTGTCAGTGTCATCATAATCATTCAGTGTCACATCACGTTATCCTCCAGTCGCAAATTATGCGCTTGCATGATTTATTCGGGTCAAGTACAACTGCACTGGCCGCCGCAGGGGGGGGGGGGGGTAAATTTTACCCCCCTCGTATCTTCCGAACCAATGACTGCAGCGAGACGCGCAAGCGGTGATCGAAAGCTCTCAGTGAGAAGAATCTAACGCATACCCGAAATTCTTAGAATAAGATCACATGTCAGGTCACGGTCAGGTCAAATGTCAACATTGAGGTATTTGGGTTTTGGGGCCATTCTTTCCATCCAAAGCCTTAGCTTGCGACTACTATCTCACCAGTAAGGCGCCGTAGTTGGCGATGAACGAGCGAGCGCGAAATAAATGTATGGTGAATTTCAAGCCGATCGGGCAAGTAGTTCCTGAGATACAAAGAAGGTGCCCAAGTGCGCACGTGCAGAGGCACCCCACCCATGGCTTGTGGGTAGGCGGCGTCGGAAAGTCCCTAACCATACACCAAATTTGAACACAATCGGCTCACCCGTTCCTGAGATATAGAATAGGGATGTGCACGTGCGCACGTGCAGAGGCACCCCATCCCTGACTTGTGGGAAACTGGCGGTTGAGAGGTCCCTAAACACACACCAAATTTGAACACAATTGGATCAGCAATTCCTGAGATATATAATAGGGGTGTGCACGTGCGCACGTGCAGAGGCCCCTGACCCCTGACTTGTGGAAAATTGGCGGATGAGGGGTCCCTAACCACACACCAAATTTGCACACAATCGGCTCAGCCGTTGCCGAGTTTTTGCGAGAAAACTCTTTTCAACACCCCTCACGCGGCACGTGCCACGCGTAGTGGTAGTCACCCACATGAGTCGTCACTGGTCTCAAACAGGGTAGGTTGGATAGGGCTGCTCAGCAAAGAAGTCAGCTTGTCAATCGAACGTGTGGTTGCAGAGATATGAGCTTCTCAAAAGCGTCGCCACGGGTCGGGCCGGGACGGGCCGCTCATATTCAGATTTTTCCCATATACCACGTAAAGACGAGCGAGCGCTTCGCTCTCGCTCGTAACAAAGTGCTCTCAAATGTATAATCGTAGATAACTGTAGTAACTGGATTGGGCACGACATTTTTCGGCTTGTCGGCCGTCGGGTACAACTTGTGGTGGATGATGGATGTGTAATAAATTACCCACGCGCTACACAATGCAGTTTTTTTTTGGAAATGCTGCCTACAATTGCATTCAATCAGTTGTTTCTCCTGACTTCTCCGACGATATATGTTGGAACATATTTTGGGTGCGATCGGAAACACGTCGAATTCGCTCTCCGACGAATTGCTGTCTCGTGCGTTCTGGAACAACAACAATTATCCGCCGGCGTTGTCACTACTGCGCCGTGTCATGGTTTGTGTGGTTATTTTACTTGTTATCAGAAATCACGGTACTTTGAACTTTGTCAGAAATTATTGCATTGTCAGAAATGATTTAATTGCCAGAAATGATGTAGCAATACTGCAGAAGATTTTAGGGTTCACTGCAAAATAAATTTGCCCTCCCGACGACTGGTTTGGAAATTCGCGCTCCGACAGAGCGAATTCGTCGGGCGAATTCGCTCGTTTGCAGATTCGTCGTGTTGCCGAACACAAACTGAGCGAATAATTGCTGACGGACGGATCACTGACGAATTTGTCGTGATTACGGCGAATTCGTCGTGTTGCCGATGGCTCCCTTAATCATTGAGGCCCTGTATCATTTTATAAACACGTTTGTTTTTCTTCTGCACCGTCTGATGCTTGTGTTCATGCATTACATTACAAATGGGAAGGTGCTGTGCAGTTTTGAACTGCCGCTCAGGTTACAAACGGACCCGACAGGACCAACAGATTGAGAGTCGTTCATGTATGTGAAGCGAAGCTATTTCGCTTTCCAAGCAATGAAGACGCTAGGGAAAATGGGCGGCTGCGATTGGGCGGAATCTTGGGTGTTTTTATGGGGGTGAACTGGTGCATCTGTGAGCTACACTTTCTGCCTGATTATTTCCGCGTGGGTGCCAGCAATCTCGGCAAGGAACGGGAACGGTGTTGGCTGAATAATGATGCCGTCTCATCTGTTCTCAATATTTACCCTCAAACTGGTGAGCCCACTTCTCGTCCTACATTGTTAGCAACCCCGTCGGCACGGCGGCTACGACAGGAACAAGAGGTTGGGAACCAAGTCGAAGCTTTCTTGGCTGGCGACAGGATAAAGGATGTCAATGATCTCTGCGACCAACTGCTCAAGGGACAGCTTCCCGCTGGCTTCAGGTATTTTGGAATGTTTATGCATAAGTAAATGAATAAATGCATGTATGTCACTGTTTTATGCCTTGACATATTAACTAATGTATTTATATTGTACCATTCATTCATTTTAATTAATTGTTGTATTAGCTACATTGATGTGGGAGCTGTCGTACGTCAAATAATAAATAAATAAACAAATGAATAAATAAATGGTTGAAGATTTGATAATTTGATAATTGATAAATATTAGGAACACTTGAATTTGACACTTCCCTTATCTAAAACTGTTGTTTTTAATATACCTGTATTCCTGAATTGAGACGATATTTTGTATTTCAGGGTGATCCAGATGAACCACAAAGGCGTCAAGCTTCTCAGCGTAAGAAACGAGGAGCTGCATGAACCAACCGGGGTGCCATTCATCATCCACAACCTTACTAGCTGCGGCGACCTCAGCTTTAAAATGCAATGTGAAGGGGTCGAGATCCCCGTTGAGAAGACCACAGGGATCTGTTGTACATACATCTGGGAAGTTTTCTTTCGTAGCAGAAGTGGTTAACGTGCTTGCGCGACTGGAGAGCTTGTCCGTCGGCACTCCGGCTCGCCTGGAGGCTGCTGCTACGCTCCTCGATGCCATCGCTGAATCCAGCGATGACATCCGCGCTGCGGTCACGTTCAGCGCGGAACAGTTGTGCCTGGTCGTGAAGCCGCCTAAAGACTTAATTACAGACCTTGATGACTCAACTAAGTCTGTGCTCGGCCACATAACCGGTAATAACCGGTTACCTGTCTCGCTCGGCCCCGGAAGGGGCAAGTGCGGTGCGCTGAGCAACTCATCGACACACCGTCCCCGCCACTGGACGTCCAGATGGACGAGGACCTCCAGCAGGTACCGCCTGTCTATGCACGCTTCACGGAACTGCTGGACAGGGGAAAACTCCTCCGCCCTTCGTCCACGGCAATAGACCTCGCCTCCAGAATATGTTGGGTGTGGAGGTGTCTCATGCGCGATGAAGTCTGTCGACGGTGGCTGTTCGACTGTCATGCATGCCTGGAACATTGTTTGGGGGATGTTGACTGAGGTGGAAATGATGACGTGTCGTGACGTGTCGACTCTGACTCTGACTCCGTGACTATGAGGTGTCGGACATCACCTGCAGCAGCGGACACTGCCTCAGCAGTGTGATGCAGCGGATGGCAGGCGCGCTGTTTAACCTGTTTGCCGGGAACCTAGTCAGAGATACAAACAGCAGCGTGCACCGAAAGGGGAAGTCCAAGGCTCCGGCCGGCAGCAGAAGTGGTGCAAAACGCTCGCGAAACGACGATAACCATCGCAAGCTCTGTGGCATCAATAAAATGCAGTAAGAAAAGTTGAGATGCCGGAAATTATTTGCGCTAAGGATATATTTTGTTTTGTGGGGAGGGCGACATATGAAATATGTTATCCATTGAGCATCCAAATTGAAGGTAAAGTGTGTGTACCCTTTATCGCTTCATATGGAAGGTGTGCTCAAAATTTCAGATTCATTCGTCAAATTGTTGTCCATTTTAAAAGTTTAATGTTGCGTGTTCCTCATTTGCACGTGATCACGTTTCTGTGTGTATTTACCTACCCCTACGTGGAACCTATGAGTGCTAATGGTGCGGACATTGTAAACAAACGTAGCTGGAGGTGTGCAGGCATTAGGCAATCAAGAACGAGAACGACCGGTAATCTTTGGCATGACTACATCATACAAATATCAGCAGCAGCCCTCACGTGGTACGCGCGAAATGCCCTCTTTCGACCCATATGCTGGTCAAATCCACCCTCAAACAAATGTCGAAGGGTGTGGCTTTAGAATGACTAAGACTGGAATACTATGCTGTTTACGGATGCAAAGATCTATGAGGCCAACCATTTGTCAAATATAGCATATTCGTCGCATTAGTACCGTTATGACGAGCAGACAAATTCGTGTCCAATCCAGTTACTACAGTTATCTATGGTATAATGCATCTCCTGCATAGGCAAAAGTGAAATTGTAGGCAAAGGTCAAGGTCAGGTCACAAAAGGTCACAGGTCAAAGAAAGTCATACGACACATGTCGTAAGTTTTTTTCTTCTTCTTCATAGTTTGGTAGTTTATTCACGAAGTTTCAAGTTAGCATACTACCACTACCAACTACCATTCTACCAACTACCATTCTAACTACCATTCACCATTCTACCATAACTACCATAACCATAACTACCATTCACCAACCACAAAATAATAAATTATCTCACATCCAGATCTAGGAAATTACAAAACGCTGTAAACACACACTCACACAGACTGTCAACCCATTTGGCAATGGAAACCCGTTTTCGTCAGTAAGTTGTACAAATGGTCCATCTCACCAATTACATATCAAACTGGAACTGAAATTCCTGAGATGCACAGAGGCTTAGTGATAAGGCTCGCGCCACAGACCCGGCGCCGACGGAGCTGCGACACAAACACTGCCTCCACATACACTGCCCCTCAGGGCAAACATGAGGCAAACATCGCACCCCTAGTGACGCGGCACGGAGACCTCCCCAGGAGCGGCGCAGCGCTGGGGGCGCCTTCCAGCTCCCATTGGAAGGCTCACAGTGAGGCGAGAAGGTGGCATTGGACAGTGGGAGTCCCTATTTGTACTGCATGCAGTGCAGAAATGGCCTCAAAGGCGGGCAACAGGGCTGGTTAGTCACCGCTGCTGCCTCTGCGAACAGGCAGCGGCAGAGTCGGTACTCGGGTGCAGCGATACACCGACACCGACCCCCCTCCCCCCGGCAGTGAAGCACAAACCAGCATACTGTGTAGAGATCAACAATCGATTCTCGCACACGCTATGTCCACAGTTGTATCCCTACGTCAGTATCCAATAGCTCCCTCCATTTGTCAATGAAATTGCTCAGTTTGTCATTTCTCCGGGCGTTAAATCTTTCTATTTGTATGTGGGCATGTATGATGTTGTTTAATGCGTGCATGCTTGGTTTAGCTGTGTTATATCTTATTTTGCATGAGACAATGTACTGTTTGACTAGTAGCAAGAGCACATTTGCGGCAGAGGGCCCATCGTCAATACCAAAGATTACGTTAGCCGGACCACTATCTAAGGTATAGCCTATGTATTTTGTGTTCAGCTGTTGGAAAATTGTATTCCAAAGTGGTGTAATGTCTACATTCGTAGAAGAAGTGTTTCATGTCGTCAGTCTGTGACTCAAAAAACGTCCGTTCACCTGAGTCATATCACTTATTCTTTTTATGCCTGCCATGTACATATCAGGAATGAATGCCCCTTTCTTCCCTATTTTGATCGCATCATTATGCCATAGCCATTCTGATCGGGTGTGTCTAGGACTAACAGGATTGTGATGCTGCAACATTTTAATTATGTCTTTATAAAACTCTGCCATCTTAAAATGTCTAACGGACTTCAAACATATATCCGGCCGTATTATATCATCAATTTGGACAATTCCTAAACGGGCTTGTAGAAGTTCAGCATATGTTGCTTCTTTATTGCAGATGAGTCTTCTTACCCATTATATTTTTAACGCATTGTATAGCACATGGACTGAGACGGCTTTAAGCCCTCCGCTCTCAATGTTCTGTATAAGTACATTCTTGGCAACTTTCGGTGGTCTCCCACGCCAAATGAAGCTCATTATCTTGTCATCAATTTGCTTGAGTTGTTTGGAAGGAATCTCCACACATGCTGCAAGATACACTAATTGGGATACTAATAGAGTTTTTGCCACCGTGATTCGGCCCTTGATAGTCAGGGCTCTATGGTTCCAGGCGCCAATAACCCTTTGAACGTTTTGCTGAACTGGCGTAATGTTGTCAAGGGCACAGCTGCCTTTAGCACTGTACCATACCCCCAAGACCTTTAACTTCTCCGATGGCCTAATACCACATACTACCTGCTTGCATTTTTTTTCCGGACCTATCCACATCACTTTTGTTTTGGACTTGTTTAAGGCTAGCCCGGAAGCTTCTTCAAACTGAGTCAATACTGCTATCGCCTCTGCAGCTGAACACTCGTCAGCAAGAAATAAGGTGCTGTCATCGGCATATTGACTTATTTTAACTTCAGTATGACTGATTTTGACGCCTTTATTGTTGGGAATTCCTCAATAGTGATTGCTAATATTTCTACAATTAAAACAAATAGAAGCCTGCTAACAGGTGAGCTCTGAAACGTACCTCTTTCACAAATAAACCAGTCCGATGTGTGACCATTGTTAACGACTGTCAGGAGCGAACCTTTATACAATAGTCTGACCCATGCGACAAAGTCTTTGCCAAACTTGAAGGCTTCTAGAGCCGAAAATAGAAAATCGTGGGATATAGAATCGAATGCCATTTTAAAATCCAACGCCATGATCAAGCCATTTATACCGTCAGTGTCACAGTATTCAATGAAATCACTAGCAAGTCTGGCATTTTCTCCTATAAATCGTCCCCGTATGAATCCTGTTTGTGTACGCGAAACGAGTTCATCAATGACCGAGGACAACCTATTAGCAATCTCTTTGGCTACGATTTGGTAAATTATGTCCAATTAACATATAGGCCTTTTGTTTTCTATGTTGCTCTGATCTCCCTCCTTCTTAGGAATCAGTATGACTCCCCTTCTTTGCGATATAAAAAATTCCCCTTTACGGCGAGCATCATTAACCCGCGAGTTACTGGGGGGGGGGGCTATTTTTTGCCCCCCCTCCCGTTATTTTGCAATAGATCCTCAACGAACACCGGTATCGTCACCAAACTTGCAGTACCTTCTCTCACATCAATTCTACACATGTTGACAAGCGGAAAAATATGAGGCTATGATAGGTCAACCAGGAATGACGTCAGAGGGACGTCATGTTCTTCGGTTTTTGTTGCAAAATAATGGTTTGCGGAAAACGCTGTCAAAGGTACGATAATTGAGATAAACTAAATTGTTTTAAATCGAGTTACTGACAATAGATCGCGCTATCAAACTACTATCTCGAATTTTTGCTTTTTTTAATTCAAAATTTTTAGAAATCCAAATACATTTTTGTTTTTGTTTTTACAAAATTTTCAAGAAAAAAACAGAATTATCCAAAAACCGGAATATATGTGATCGAGACGTATGCGGTGAATATGTGTACCAAATTTAAAGTCGATATCTTTATAAATGACCGAGTTATGACCTTTAAATGACAAAAATCGACCACTTCTCACAGCATTACTATGCATAAAAAAACGCATTTCCATTTTTGTTTTTTACTTCTATTTATATCTATTTATATGGAACAAACAATGTTCTAAGGTCATTTGTCGCGTTCTCGACGAAAAACAAACCCATAAACATGTGTTACCACGCCTAATGACCGTAATCTGAAGTTTGACCTCGTCACCTCGGATGACCTTGACCTGACCCACGGTCATAAACAGCTTATAAAGGTACTTAGAAGTGTCAGGCACACGAATCATACCGATTTATCGACAGCTTATGCGTTTAATATCGCAATTTTGCGCCACAATTCCATCCATCGATACTTTTTGACACGGTCAAACATTTTGTACTTGACCTGACCTGTGACGTCATCGGTGACCCTGAGGTCAACAATATTATGTTTCCATCGATAAATTTCCCAGGGCTATCGAATGCCGGTTGAGTTTTTACATTCGGTCCAGTAGTTCCGGAGATCAGAGGGGAGGGGGGCAAAAAATAGCCCCCCCCCAAGTAAGGCGCGTTATGAAATATACCCCAGTAACTCGCGGGTTAACATAGTCAACTATAATCTGGCCTATGTCTTCCCAGAAGAATCGAAAAATTCTGCGGAGAATCCCGAGACACCAGGGGACTTATTAAGCGACATTTTAGACAATGCTACTTTACATTCTTCCGATGTAATTTCACCCTCACATTTTTTTTATATTTTTTTTATATTTTAAATATAGCCGCCACCCACTAATAGGTGACCAGGAGTGCCCCCACCCTCGATCCCAACGACGCACGACACCTTTCATTAACACCAGAGAACAAAAGAGAAAATGTCGCGGCACTCCCAGCTAAGAAATGGAAACAAACTTAAAAAAGCATATGAGGAGAGGTAGTTTGGGTGTTAGATGTGGTGATATAAAAGAAGGCGGAAAGTAGTCATTGCTGAAAACAGCAAATAACTGCCCCCCAACTACGCCCAAGGATTCCATATTCATTTACGCTGTTATAAAGGGGATATCAGTCATACAGGGCGTAGGACAAAGTCTGGTCAATTTTCGAGCATTTCTTGCTGGTTCTTCGTGAACCCCACTCAGCTAAGCGAAGCTTGTTGCCGAGTAGGGTTCCTGAAGCCAGCGCCATTGAATGGGTACACATATACACATGCACAATATACACATACACATATACACATACACATATACACATACACATATACACATATACACATACACAAATACAAATACACATACACACATACACATACACATATACATATACACATACACATACACATATACACATACACAGACACAGACACATATACACATACACATATACACATACTCATACACACATACATACATATATACATACAACATACATAGTACATACACACACATACACACACACATACACATACACACATACACACATACACACGTACACACATACACATACACACATATACACATACACATATACACATACACATATACACATACACATACACATATACACATACACATATACACATACACATATACACATATACACATACACATATACACATACACATATACACATACACATATACACATACACATATACACATACACATATACACATTCACATATACACATACACATATACACATACACATATACACATACACATATACACATACACATATACACATACACATATACACATATACACATACACATATACACATACACATATACACATACACATATACACATACACATACACATATACACATACACATACACATATACACATACACATATACACATACACATATACACACACACATATACACATACACATACACATATACACATACACATATACACATACACATATATGTGTATGCTTCTTACATATTGTAAGAATTAACAAAATGTTTGCGAACAATACTTTGTATAATAGTCTTAGATGTTGGAATATCGTTTAAGTTTGGAAATTTAGGGGCTATGATATTATTCCATAGCTTAGGGCCAAGGCAACTGGTGATGAATAATCGATAATTGCGGTTTGAGAATGGTTGCTTTAAATGTTTGGTTTGCCTTCTGTGAGGACTATTGGCTTCATGAATTTCATATATTTTGTCAAAAGCTATTGATAACTGTTTAGTTATGAACTTTTGCATCACAATGATCATCTGTGATTTTGCTATATCGGCCAACTTCAATATGTTATATTGTTTGAAAATTGGCTCTGAACTCTGTGGGGGGGGGGGGGGGGTATACATATTCAATCAGTCTCACAGCCCTCTTTTGTAAAATCACTAGCTTATCAAGCTGAGAATTATAGTTACTACCCCAGATCATGCAACAATAATTCAGATAGGGAAGAATTAGACTATTATACAAAGTATGCGCAGTTCTTTTGTCTAAGCAGTACCTTACTCTTGCTATTATTCCAATGTTTCTACTAACTATGTTAGATATATACTCAATATGCTTTGTAAACTTAAGTGTTTTATCAATTATCACGCCCAAGTATTTTATGTTAGCATTTTCTTCTACAGGTATGTTGTTCATCTTCACATCAAGCTTGAAAACTGAGGAACGGGTAGTGTAATGTTGGGTAAATGTCTTTGAGACATTTAGTGAGAGGAAGTTGGCACAAAACCAGTCAGTGATGCGCAGTAAAAGTGCATTTACAGTTATTTGAAGATTAGTGCTACTTTTACTTTTAAATAAAATTGCAGTGTCATCAGCATATGATAAGCAAGTCATATCAGCACTTAACTTTGGCAAATCATTTATGTATATGATAAAAAGAATTGGGCCCAAAATCGACCCCTGGGGAACACCCATGGTGACTCGTTTATAAGCTGATAATGTATTTCTGATATTAACACATTGTGTTCTTCCTGATAAATATGATGAGATAATTGTATGAGACTTGTGCCTGACACCATATTTATGAAGCTTTTTCAGAAGGAAGTCGATGTTTACTGTATCAAATGCCTTTTTTAAATCAAGATACAAACCCAATGCAAATTCTCCCTCCTCAAAAGCCCTAGTAATGGTATCCTGAAGAAGAAGAATAGGCATGTAGGTGGCTTTGTTTTTCTGAAAACCAAACTGATTTTCATGAATAATGTAGTTCTGATTTAAATGACTGATGAGTCGAGAGTATATGAGTTTTTCAAGAATTTTTGACATGAAAGGTAATATTGTAGCGTCTAGGACTCTAGACTGTTCCAGTCCGCTCCACTGGTAGACCTATTTCGGACCCCGCCTCCGATACTGCCGCCGCGTGATTGGCCGCCTGCCGCCGCCGTGGTAGGGGCAGGCCGGCGAAACCGGTCGGCGTGAGCCGACCTGCCCTGTACTGCACTGTGCGTGTATTACGGGAGAATAGAGACGGACTCCGTAGAGTACGGTTGTGTTCTGAGTGAGAGGCCGACACGACAGACGGAGACCGACAGCGGCGGACACTACATTCTGGCGACGAGGACGAGATGAACATCGAGGGTGTATCGCCGCCGTCTCCGTTCCTGGCTGTACCGGGGAAGCCAGCAGTGTCATGGCAAGACTGGATCTTCAGTTTCAAAAACTACCTGACTGCACTGAATGGACAAGTCTTCACAACCGAGAGGAAAACGGCTCTCCTGCTGCACTGCATCGGAGCTGAGGCTCAACGCGTCTACCGCACCCTGCCGGTCGTACCGAAGAGGGAGGGCGAAGACGATTTCAGCGCAGCGCAGAGACAACTTGCCGACTTCTACGAGCCGCAAGTAAACGTCATCGCCGAGAGATTCTTCTTCCGTCAGCGACGACAAGAACCGCAGGAGTCCACCGCCGAGTACGTCGCGGCCCTGCGCCGCCTGACGGTGAACTGCAACTTCGGCGCGATGACCGACGATATGATTCGAGATCAAGTCGTCGAGGCGACCCTGCAACCGACTCTTCGAGAACGGTTTCTGCAGGACCGGACTCTGACTCTGGGCCGAGTCACGGAGCTGGCGGAGGCCTACGAGCGGTCTCGGCGCGAGGCTAGCGCTATGACCGGGCATGCGGCGCCGCCCCCAGTGGCCGGAGCGCAGCCGCTGCACCAGCTGACGGACGCGCGCCAGCGCCGCGGGCGTCCCGCCGCGCCTCGCTCGTCCGCGCGGTCCGCCCGCCCGCCAGCCGGCCGGTCTGCGCCTGCAGCGAGTCCGCAGACCGACACGTGTCGCAGCTGTGGATGGCGCCGGCACGTGGATCGAGACCGGTGCCCTGCCATCGGCGCCACGTGCAGACAGTGCGGTCAAACCGGGCACTTCGCCGCCGTCTGCCGGTCTGGTGGACAGAGCGTCGACAGGACATGTCACGACTTGACTGTCCTCTGCTGCACCGCACCCAACACAGAGAAGATGATGTGTGAAGTACAAGTTGAAGTTCCTGGGATCACCAAGAGCGTGACGCTGCAGGTAGACACAGGTGCGACAGTGTCTGCCCTGGGTCTCGCTCTCGCCAGATGTCTCTTCAAGGGCAGCTCTCTCAACAAGACGTCTGCTCGTCTGTTCGGGTTTGGACGTCACCAGCTGAAGGTACTTGGCACCTTGCCAGCTGTGGTGACCCACCGCGGACGGAGAGCCGACGCAGAGTTTTTCGTCATCGACTCGCAGGGTGACGAAGCCGTCATGGGTCTCGACTTGCTGAAGCAGCTGGACATCAGCCTGCACCCAGCGAGCGGCGCCATCGACCAGCTGGCGGTGGCTGAGGACCCAGTGGGATCAGCACCGCCGCCGCCTCAGCCTGGCCCTGGTGAACTGCACTCACTGGAAACGGTCCGTGGCTACCAGCACAGGATCGTTCTCCGCCATGGCGCAGTGCCAAAGCAACACAAGCTTCGCAGACTCCCATACTCCGTTCGCGATGAAGTAAGCAACGAACTGGCTCGTCTTCAAGAGGAAGGCGTCATCGAGCCGGTCGAAGTCAGCGATTGGGTTCATCCGATGGTCGTCAGCAGGAAGAGGAACGGAAAGCTGCGCCTCTGCGTCGATCTGAGAGACCTCAACCGTCAAGTCATCGCCGAGGTTCATCCTCTACCGACGGCAGAAGAACTGCAAGACCAGCTGAGAGGCAACTTCTTCACGGTTCTCGATCTTCAGAGTGCGTATCATCAGCTGGAGCTTGAGCCTGCTTCCCGTCCGCTCACCACGTTCCTGACGCACCTGGGACTCCGACGGTTCACGAGAGTTCCGTTCGGCCTCGTCTCAGCAGGAGCTGCGTTCCAGAGGTTGCTGGACAACCTGCTGGATGACATCCAGGGATGCGTCCATTACATGGACGACATCGCTGTCGTGGGGAAGTCGCAAGAGGAGCATGACGACCGTCTGCGTCTCGTAATGTCCAGACTGAAGGAAGCCAACATGACTGTCAACAGAGAGAAGTCTGTGGTCTGCAAACCAGCTGTCGACTTCTGTGGCTTCACGCTGTCTGCAGCCGGAGTCAAGCCGCTGCAGTCTCAGATCAAGGCCGCGGCAGAGGCACCGCCGCCAGAAAACGTCAAGGAACTGAAATCGTTCCTGGGGATGTGCGGCTGGTTCCTCCGCTTCGTCCCAGGGTACGCCGAGACCGTCCGTCCGCTGTACCAGCTGCTGAAGAAGGGCAGCAAGTTCATCTGGGACGACACAGCAAGCCGAGCATTCAGCGAGATCAAGATGAAGATCGCTCAGAGTCCCACGCTGCGTTCGTTCGACTCGACGCTGCCCACGTTCGTCACGTCCGACGGCAGCGGCAAAGGTGCTGGAGCTGTACTCACCCAGCTGAGTCCAGACGGACGAGAAAACGCCGTAGCGTTTTGGTCTCGTGCGTTCTCTCCAGCCGAGCAACGATACTCTGTTTCGGAGCTCGAGGCTCTGAGCGCCGTCTCGGCAGTCGAACGCTGGAAGTTGTACCTGTGGGGGCGCCACTTCACGCTACGCACGGACCACTCGGCGCTCCAGACTCTGCTCTCGCCCAGCTTCTCAGGCAGGGCGGGCGCCAGGATCGCACGCTGGCAGGCGCGCCTCCTGCCGTACTCGTACACCGTCCAGTACGTGGCCGGCCGACACCTGACTCCAGGAGCAGACGCCCTCTCCAGGATGCCGATTCCTGCAAACGAAGCTGACCTGCAAGCGGACGACTCCGCTGAAGAAGAGGAAGTGATCGCTCTCCTGGGCGACGAGGACAGCTGCGTCCTGACCGAGCAGGAAGTCCGAGCCGCAGCAGCCGCTGATCCTGAGATGCAGAAGCTGCGCCAGCAGATAAAGATCGGATGGCCGGCTAGCGCGAAGAACTGTCCACCAGAAATTCAGCCCTACTTCAAGGTGCGACACGAGCTGTCAGTGCGGAAGGACGACGTCATCTTGAGAGGATCTCAACAGGTGGTCGTCCCCGTTCAGCTTCGGCGAAGATACCTGCAGCTGACGCACAGTGCGCACGATGGAATCGTGCGAATGAAGCAGACGCTGCGGAACCTGGCGTGGTGGCCAGGTATCAACCGGGAGGTGGAAGAGCTGTGTCGCAGCTGCGCCCTCTGCCAGGGCAGCGACAAAGTTCTGTCTCAAAAAGCTCGACCCGCGCCAATGCAACCAGTCGCCCTGCCCGACCATGTTTGGTCGAAGCTGGGTATCGATGTCGTCGGTCCGATCAACGAAGCACCAGCAAGCGCCAGGTTCGCCATCACCCTGATCGACTACCGGAGCAAGTGGGTGGAAATTGCTCTGACGTCATCGGTGGAGACTGAAGACGTCATCAAGTTCCTGTCTCCCGTCTGGGCCAGAGAAGGTTACCCAGACGAAATGGTGACAGACAACGGGAGCCAGTTCACGAGTAAGACGTTCGAATCGTATCTGGCTGCCCGCGGCGTGAAGCACACCAAATCGTCAGTCTACTGGCCGAGAGGAAACTCGACCGTCGAACGCTTTAACAAGACGTTCAAGTCGTGGGTCAGCGGACGTCCCCCAGCATCGTTCATCGACGAAGTCCGCAAGAGCCTGGCTCAGTACAGAGCTACTCCCCACACCACCACAGGGAAGTCGCCTTCGGAACTACTGCACGGGCGGCAGATGAGGCTGAATCTGCCAGTCATTCAGCCGTCATCAGGACAAGACGACGCACGTCTGGCGTCTCGTGTCCTGCGCCGGCAGCAGTCCAACAAGACGGCGTACGACCGCCGGCACGGAGTGGTGACGCCGGACATCACAGAGGGTGACTACGTCTGCGTGAGGCGCCCGGGACACCGATCAAAGACGGTTCGCCGGTTCACGTCTCCGATACGAGTCGCCAAGCTCGTCGGCCCCGCCACGTACCGTCTCGCCGACGGTCGGACCTGGAACGCCGCTCACCTGGCACGTGTTCCCGCGGAACAGTCGGAGTCTCCGCTGGCGCCGTCTACGCCAACCGCCGCTGGACCTGGCGAGTCTGCGTCGACCGCGTCGGCCCCTGGGGTCGTCGCACCCGACCCGTCGACGTCACCCGCTGCGGTCCCGGACAGGCTGCAACCAGACGCCGTCGGTCCCGACAGCGATCGCGATCGAGGACCCAGGCGTGGGAACCGTGTTCGTAAACAGCCGGACTTTTATGTTCCATAGCCGTGTCTGCAGTTCATTGGAACAGCGAATGGTAGAAGTGCATATTTTGTTTGGCATCTAAAGCGATAGCTTGTTTTGTGAGGGGGGAATGTGTAGCGTCTAGGACTCTAGACTGTTCCAGTCCGCTCCACTGGTAGACCTGTTTCGGACCCCGCCTCCGATACTGCCGCCGCGTGATTGGCCGCCTGCCGCCGCCGTGGTAGGGGCAGGCCGGCGAAACCGGTCGGCGTGAGCCGACCTGTCCTGTACTGCACTGTGCGTGTATTACGGGAGAATAGAGACGGACGCCGTAGAGTACGGTTGTGTTCTGAGTGAGAGGCCGACACGACAGACGGAGACCGACAGCGGCGGACACTACAAATATACTTATAGGTCTATAGTTATCTACAAGTTGACACTCACCACTTTTAAATATTGGTTTGATTACAGCTATTTTGAGGATGGATGGAAATGTTCCAGATTCCAAGCAGGAGTTGAAAAGATGAAGAACAGGTTTAAGTATGGCTAGAAATGATAACTTAAACAGTTTTGCACTTATGTTATCTGCCCCGGCCCCAACATTCTTCAATCCATTAATAATATTTACTAGTTCTTCATTTGTGGATTCTAAGTTCATTTCATTTGCAACGTTTGGAAGCAGCTGAAGGGGATTGAGCTGAAGGGGGGGACCAGCACCCCTATCTCGACTGAAGTAGAAGGCATGGAAACCGGATATACTGTATTTATCTTCTATGGTCTTAGTAAGCCAAGTTTCTGATACTGAGATGATGTGCCAAGTAATTGCTGTTTCAGTGAGGAGGTTGCAGAGATCATCATGCTTATTGACAATTGAACGAGTATTTATATGCATAAGGTTGAGTTTATTTGTATTGTTAGTAATACCATTCTTCATATGTTCAGGTGAATGAAATGAACATGCCACTCTTAGATTTTCATAGGCATAATATGAAAGTGCTGAGTCATTGGTTTCAGTGGCTAAAGAGAATGGATCAAATACTTTATCATGTGGAATTGAAATCATATTTCAAATTTTCAACTTGCAAACAAGTTGAAAAGGAAAAGAGCCAAGTGCCTATTACCTATATATCTATTTTAAGGGTTCAGAGTAGGAGACAAACTGCAAGCTAACAAATCATTTGTACGTAGGTATGCCATATCACATCAAGCAAGTGAATCAAGGTGATGGATGACGGGCAGAATGAAGGTATATCTGTACTGGTAGAAGGTACAAGGGTGGATGAAGGAAATCAGATGACTGTGGTGTCTCAATCAAGGCTCACACGAGTCCCAGTCCTGAGCGCAGATGCCAAAGCAAAATAAGATAAACAATTAACATAAAGAACAAAGTAGGTACACACTAGCTAACATTCAACATATTAAAGATATTATTAGACTTACAGGTGATGAAGATATTGTGATACCAGCTGGCAACACAACTCATAAGGTTTAGATAATAATACATGTAGCGACATCTATGGTGACAGCCCCAAACTGAAGTTTGTTCAGTTATTACATAGATGGCATGCAGGACAGCAGTACTCACACCACTGTCAGGAGACCCGCCACCCTGAGAATGCTGACAGCGCTGACATCTGCAATGTAATTATTGCAGGGATATATTATATATATATTGTAAACGATGCATATATTGCAACATATATTATTATTGATGATCGAGTATTGTTGGCTTTATATGTGTTTATTGTTTATATTATAGTATTGATAACTATTAATTTAACTTATTACATGCATATGCATGTACACATACAAATACACATATACATGCATACACACACATATATATATATATATATATATATATATATATATATATATATATATATATATACATATATATATATATTGATTATTCATAATGGTTTATTCATAACATCCAGAGAGATAACCTCCATATCACCCAGGTAAACCCACAAATATTGATTTGCCACATTTGGTTAGTAACTCTCATTCACTCCCATCTTGTTCACTCCAGCACTCAATCATTCTGTTAAAAATAGCCTGTTTGCTAGGCTAAGGCGCATTCTCAGCGCTCATCCAGACAGTTAAAAACAGCCTGTTTGCTAGGCTGGGCGCGTTTCCGCACTCATACACACAGATAAAAAAGCCTGTTTGCTAGGCCTGGTGCTTCACAATCACACACCAACAACACACCATCTGATCATCCACAGCTAATGACAAGCTGAGTCACAGAAACAAACCTGGGTGGCAAAGTCAATATTTCAAGGCCAATTTATCTTGCTCAAGCTAACAAGTGGGTGTTGGATGATTTAGGCCCAAGAACCATTATATTATTCCATCTAAGAGAATACAAAGGAATATGCCCAGCGCTGCCAACACCACCCAGGGGTGGCGGACTCAAAGAACAGCAGAGCCAGACCACCGCTCAGCATGTATTATATGCAATCAGTAATAATAGTCACTGAATTAAGTATCACCAGCTCACTCCACAAACACATAACCTGGGTCATTAAGGGATACGTTAGTTTGTACCATATTTCTACTTTGTAGTGGCCGACTGTCTGGTCTTTGGCCCAGTGCGCCTGCTAGTCCCCACACTCAGACTCTCGAGACTCGCAGCTTGGTTGAGCACAAGACCAGCAGGGATGCGCTCCAGGGTCTGGGACTGAAGGAACCTCCCCTGGGTGGTATCACGTCTGCCCCCAGTGTAAGAGAGAGCAGGTGAGTCAACCATAGCCTTGATGATCTCCTCATGTGTGAACCATGGCTGAACACGTGCATATTTTTTGTCCCTGGAGTCCCTAGCGAGGATGATGCCATTTTTGGTGTGGTAGTTCACCACATGATCATTTTCACGCTTCATGTCAGCAAGGACCTTAACTTGACGAGCTCGCTTATCAGTAAGGTTTTCGTGAATGATGATTCCTGCACCCTCAGTCTGGTTGAACTTGGCCTGGTAAACATTGTTCCGATCATCCATATCCTGAAACTTCACAAGCACCCTCTTTCTGTTCCGAAGGCGATGGCACGCTACAATCCCACCCTTGACATCTACCTTAAGTTTCTCTTTTATGACCTTGAGGGCCACATATCTCGTCTCATCAGTAGTCTCATCATTATTTGGTTCAGGGACCCCATCTCCACTAAGGATCAGACATGACTTCCTTGAATACTGCTCAGTTTCATCCACTGATGCCTCGAGATTCCTAACCATCAGACGAAGCTCAGTTTTCTTGTTTCAGTTGTTCAGTTTCCCCTTTGAGCTGAGTTACCTCACGCTTCAGAACTTCCATCTCCCTACTCACAGCCTCAGCTACCAAAGCTTTAATTTGAATTTCATCCATCTCCCCTCCGAACCCTCTAAACCCTGTTTGAAAAAGTTACGTTAAAGTTACAAACGAAATCCTAAACACAATACCAGAATCTTACCTTTAATCAATATCAAATACTACAATACAAACCAACACACTACGCAGAACACAAATTACTCGACTCAGATGAGATGCGCCACACTCGCCGCAACGAGGCACGTCCGCACTCCACCAACGTCAGGAGCGACATCGCTGCTGATCTTCATTGGACAATTTAGGTATATTGGGCTTGTCAAAAAAAATATGCGCGAGGCGCTGTGATGTCCCTCTAGACCTATATACCTCCCTAAAATGTTTGCTGCACAATTGAAGTATCGCCTTATTTCCACGGACGACATTATCCCTGTCCTTTAGAGTCGTTATGTTTTTTTCCCGATGATATTTGCTTTGCTCGGTTAAGGAAATACTTCGTTGGTTTTTCCCCCTCCTCTAACCAAACAGCACCCGAGGCTATTATTGCAGATTTTGCTCGCTGAAATTTTATAGTTTCCAATGCCTCTTTGGCGCCCTGATATTCTCCTAGCTCCGAAGGAGTTAATGTTCCCAGCGACCGTTCAAACTCTGAAACTCTTTTACATTTACTCTTTTCTTCGGCACGAGTGTTTGCCGCTATTGCTTTACTCCGCTTTATACTAATGACACGTATTCGTCCCATCAGCAGCTCTACTTTCAAGCCTTTATCCATATCAGCATTATAATCACCTCCAAAATTCTTGGCAACATCAATTTCTTGCTTTACTTTTCCATTGAACTCCTCATTCTCTAACAGCCTATTATTAAATCGCCATAGTGCTGGTCCCCTTGTGTCGTTACGAGGTGATATGTTAACGTTCACAAAGCTATGATCACTATGTATTCCGGCTCCAACCGTGCACCGGGTCACGCTGCCATGATACATTGCTTTGCTGACGAATATATAATCTATTCGTGATTGCTTAACCCTATTTGTAACAGGCTCCCGGCTACCCCTATTTGTAACAGGGGGGGGGGGGGGGCGGATTCCGCCCCCCCCCCCGGAGATCTCGAGATCTACCCGTCCGATTTTCAAAAATGAAATGGTGTTTGCTTCCCCTCAACACGATCTACATTTCTAAATAATACAAAAATCTAAATTTTGGATAGGGGGGGGGGGGCAACAGGGGGGCAAAAACTACATATTTTAGTGGTATTTGTGATCCAACATAGCTTTCATGTTTATCGATCGATTTTAACACAACTAATAGGAATCGATAGAGATTGAATTGGAAGTTGATATATGATGGTGACGTTTGAAAATTCAAAAATCATAGGCGTGTGCAGGTCACTCAATATGGGGGTGAAGTAAATGCGTAATAAAACCATTTTTTGGTGTTTTTTTTTTTGATAAATGAAATGGTATGTGATTGTAACATTAGAAGAAAAAAACTGTTATAAATCATATTGTTTGCCATAGGCGGTACCAGGGTAGTGAAAAAGGGAGGTCAAATTGGAAAAAAAAATATTAACCGCAGACAAGTTGCTACCCAGCACTATAAATATGTTACTGATCGTAGATAGTTCCTTTTTGCATGTTGCATTTCATCATAGGCGTATCCAGGATCCACACTGGGGCGGCACAAGGCCTTTTGATAAGTGTATTATCCGCTATTATGATACTAACTAGACAACAGTGACTATTTCACTGCAACTTCAATTAATATTGCTTACCCCCCTTTTTACCCTACCTGGACTCGCATATTATCTTATAATCGTTCGTAGAGTACCCTGTGGTGCGTGTTTTATTCGAAAACTGCAATATATTATGCCATTGTACGCCCATGCCTCTTAAGTTTCCTTGCAATAATATGACCCCCTTTCTTCCATTCCTGAGCGCGCCGCTGCCAAAAATGACTTTATTTCCTTTTCTGGCCTCATATGTGCATATATCATTATAAGCTAAACGTCTATTGCGCCGTTATCGCTGGCATATCGTCATCACCATGCCAGTCACCCCCCCTTTTCATGTGCCTGAACACGCCCCTGAAGCTCTATATGCAATATATTATGTAAATAATGGAAGCAGAAGCTATCTTTTACATCTTGATAGCTATAAATGTCCCTTACATCGCAATATTGGCGTCCCGCCAAGCATTGAATACTTCCTGGAAACCCCCCTTTTCAAGCCCCTGAAACCGCCACTGCCATGCAATTTTTATGATATTTCATTAACATCAACTAATTTGCATTTGTTGCAATCACCGTAAACCGATGTAACGCTTTCATACTTGAGGCAGTTAGGAAGAAACCCGTGAAGGTCGCATTTCCGTATTATCGCCAAATGTCGCCTCCGAACCCACCCAAAACTGTGCCCTGGAACCGCCTCTGTTCAGGTTAAGAACTCAAAATTTTGACTCCAAATGCGGTATTCAATTTTATGAAAAGTCCCAAAATATCATGGGCCTGCTCTCAGCCGTTCTAGAGATATCTGCGAAAAACATGAGGGGGGGGGGGGGGGGCGGAATCCGCCCCCCTGTTACAAATAGGGTTAAGTGGGTTTACCCTGCGCCATGTGTATTGCCTTCCGGAAGAGTTTTGTGCCCTAAAAATGTCAACCAGTGAGAACTGATCGATCAGCCCAGATAGTTTTATGGTCGATCTGGTGTGCTGGAACCTGTCATCAGAATCCAGGGCACTAAGGCGAATATTTAAATCGCCAGCCAGAATAATGTTTGGTTCTGCATTGTCAATCAGTATATCTTGAATTTCGTTCAAAAACTTAATCTTATTTGTTTGAAGACCAACTGCTGGTCCGTAGGCTCCAATCAAAACAAACTTTTTGCTGTTAATTATTACCGTAGCTGAAACCATTCTTCCATTTCGATCACAAACGACTTTATCCACCTTTCCCGAAAACGTTCGCGGAAACAGAATTGCTACACCAGCCTGGAACGCCGAGGGAGCATGGGAAAACAATATCCTTCCCCGAACTCATTTTGCCATATTTGCTCATGTCGATGTTCAGAGTGTGTTTCCTGCAAACACACTATACTACGTGGATAAGTCGTGTGGATGTGTCTGAAAATACTGCATCTCTTGACCCGTTCCCTGAGCCCTCTGCAGTTGAACGTCGTTACGAAAGTCTCGTCCATCGTATTATGATGAACATGTCTTTGTCTTCCTTCTCTCTGTTGCCATGCCGTGTGTAATCTACATGTGTGGAGTAGTGCGTGTCCATTTCATGTGCGTCAATAAATGTGCTGTCGCATGTGTGTGTGTCCTTTACACTCGCATTACCGTCCATCACACCCGTTTTACATTCATGTCCGTGCATCGTAGTTGCGTAACCTTTCTTCTCCCCACCATAACGCCATCCCTCCCCGTCCCCACACACAGGGCGCCTCGCGATCACATCCCGAGCCCCACCCATTTAGGTCGGACGCACGGTGCGCCAGACGGCTGACCAGGCGGCTCTGGCCGCGGGGCCGCGGACTCCGGCGGCCGCTGCAGTTAGCGTCACAAATAATAGTAATCTCACGAGACACTGCGCTCATTATAAAACAAACCGCAACGTCATGACCAGCCCCCGTCCACGACTCGCAGGCTCCCTTCACTATGACGTTACCCCGGGAGTAGAAATCCCTTTACTCAGCTCGATCACGTGTTAAAAGCACGACCTTTACCGAAGGATGACGTCATAAGTTTAGTACATAGAGCACTAACTATCCGTTCTACAGATTCAACCATTCTTATTGTTTGGTCAAATGCACCTGAGATGGCGAAAATATTTGCATAAGTGGAAAATTTGAAACGTTCAAGTTAAGCCTGCAATTCAAAAGAAAGGATTTCTTTTACCATAGGGAAAAGTGCCAGTGTCTTTTTTTTATAGGAAATGGAATCCCTTTATATTTTACTGCCAGATGCTACCAAATGGGTATTGTATATTCCGTTGCGCGGCGAGGGTACTTAGTGTTTCAAACCTTTAAAATTGTGATATTTAAGTTGTTTTGACTTCGAATAATCAACAGGGAAGACCATTAGGCTGGTGTCATTACATAATCTACCTCTTGATTTCCTGCCATACTGCTACTATCAAATCTGGGACGTTCTCAAACAGGACATGCGCCAAGTATGTCATGATTCTTGAGTATGGCCACGGTAAATAGTATGGCTTGAATCTCTGAGAAGATCGAGAATAATGAGCAAAGAAGAGCTGAACAAACATTACAAACTGGGATGAGAAGTGGAAGGACGAAATTGAGAGCAAGATGAGTAAAATTTTATACAAGAAATGGAAGCACATGTATAGGAAGACAGCATGTATGATAACACACCAGCATCTACAGTCGTATACCAAGCCAGAACCAACACTCACCCTTCCACTAAATGTAAGAAAATGGTTCATAAATGAGAGCACAGCATGTGACCTACGCAAAGCAGAAAATAAAGACCTAGAGCACTTTTTACTGAAATGTAAATAACTAGACGATACAAGGAACCACAATTCCAACTCCAGCAACCAACCTTACATCAAAGAAAATCTCATCATGGATTTTATTTTTGATAATGAAAGGAAGGAAATGGAAGTAAAGAAGGAAGAACTATATACAAGTTGTGGAAAATGAAAAAAAGCAACAAAAGCTCAGTATCAGCAACGGCATGAAGCAACCCAAAAATCAAGAAATTTAGGGCTTAGTTTGATATAAAATAAAGTAAAGTAACTGAGGAGGCGATGAAAAGGCAATTCCCCAAAACTCATTGCAACCTGATTCCATCTCATTTGTGAGTTCATCACAATATTTGACGTGCTTTGGTGCATGTTATTTGATATCTTTGGTGCATGTGCAAATTTATTTGTGATTGGTGTCAAAATGTGATTGGTATAGCTGTGTTTAGCTATTGTTACTTTTTATTTCTATTTAATTTTCTACTAATTGTTTTTTTATGGTTTAATATTTTTATCTACCATTCCATCCCATCTTTTGTCTTATTTTATTATATATTTATTTCATTCATGCCATAGATTAGCTTTGCATCATTGCTTTTTGATTTTAGGTGATTTTTATGTGATCTTGATTATTGGTATACAAAGGTGATTATCAGCAACAAGTGATAGAATGTGATATTTAAAGTATGTATGTCAATGCGTGTGGTTCTAACTGTGCAACTTTGCACATAAATTGTGTATCCCATTGGTGATGTCAAATAAACAAATACACACTGTATCTCACTGTGTACACATAGACTTTGTACATTTTACAACAAACAAACAAAAAACAGTACACTTCATATATTAGCAGAATTATAATTTACTGGTTCATGAGCTAGCAATCGAATGCTTCTTATGTACTGTCATGTGGCAAGAAAGATAGGCTATCTTATGGCTTCACTGAAAAACAGAAAAAAGAATCAGATTCAATCATGCTACAGTTACTATTTTATATATATAGATTAGATATATATATAGTAGACTCGTATATTATATATATTATATTTAATATACTATATCTATATATATATAGATATATATATATATATATATAATTATATATATATATATATGTAAGTATATATTATATATTATATATATATATGTATATATATTAATGTATATAATATGATATTTAACATACATACTATGTAACAGCCTACACTACATACAATACATACATACATACATTACATACTAATTACATACTAATATACATAATTACTACTAATCTCATTCATACATACACATACATACACATACATACATATACATACATATACATGACATACAGTTATACATACATACATACAGTCATACATACATACCTACATACATACATAATCCTACATACATACATACATACATACATACATACATACATACATACATACATACATACATACATACATACATACATACATACATACATACATACATACATACATACATACATACATACATACATACATACATACATACATACATACATACATACATACATACATACATACATACATACATACATACATACATACATACATACATACATACATACATACATACATACATACATACATACATACATACATACATACATACATACATACATACATACATACATACATACATACATACATACATACATACATACATACATACATACATACATACATACATACATACATACATACATAATATATATATATATATATATATATATATATATATATATATATATTCGCTTCAGGCATCCACAGAGGTTATACTCACATTAACTGATCACCACACCACTCGCCTGAGTGTCTTTCACACAAACATACACTTACACCCCGCTCTACGCCAAACACTATCTTCTGCTACAATAATCCCCTGCATGTATCCACTCAGCCCATCACACCGTTTACGCCATTGGATTTGCACTCACTCTGCCGCATCTTAGCTCTGGCTGAAGCCCTTTCTTCCTTTGCCTCAACCCAAACGTTGCAACCCCTCCACACTCTTTTCTTCCATTATCGAGAGTAAATCTAAATAATAACTTATCCGGTAAGCACCAAGTGACAAGAATTATGTATGATGACATGAAATACGCAAACACACAGACGCGCACACCAGTGATACAGGCATATGCATAATTCGCCTTCAGCATGCACATGATCAACCAGTGGAACGTGCTGCCACCCTCAGTGATCGACGCCCCCAGCATCAACACTTTAAAAGCTAGACTTGACAAACATTGGGCACATGACATGTTCACCATCCACATCAACGACTGAGGGAGAGGATCTCATTAAGGAGCTCAGTATCGTTCGGATCTGTGAGGCCAAGTGGCCTTTCTAAATTCCACACTTTATAAGTATAAGTAAGTATAATGCAAGCATTACAAAGCCGACTAGGAAGGTCTCCATTGCACACATCGTCCTACCTCTGTGTGTCAAGTTTCTTACATAGTCATCCTCAGCTAAGTGTTCTGAGTACACACATAGGTCTTTCACATCATGAATGGTCCCTTCTCTCTTGATGCTCTGCCACCACTGATTAGCATGTGCTTGATCTTTGGGAAAAACAAACCACTTGATACCTCCAGAAACTGTTTAAATCCATTTAAACACCCTGGTACTGCACAATATGGCATTGTTCTGAAGAAAAAAAAACATCAGGAAATTCACCAAAATGTTGGGGTAAACATCCAATCTTCTGACACATCCTGATCTGACTTGTCATGCTATCAGAGTGCAGACTATACCTTTATTGTTAACATTCTGATAGCATGACAATTATGAGATTAGGATGTGTCCAAAGATTGGATGCTTACCATAAACAATTGATGGTACTAGTTCATTAATTCACCTTCCCAGTTTATGGTGTTCCTGAGGTCCATAATAGAAGAAGAGTCGTCAGCTGACAGTAATATTACAACCAAGGCAATAGAAATACCAGGTAGCGCCATCCCAGTGTGCATCTTTCTGCGCAGGGTGCCAAATGACGTGTTCGGGGGTACACCATTATATTGATTTTTACACCATTCACCATTCATTATATTTATGTAAAGTTTACAATATAAAATTAGTCAGTCATCACAGCAGTGATAATCCTGCCACTTAAATTGGAATTAGCGATGCGATCAAAGAATCTCACCAACACGTCACACCACACAGAAAAAAGGATACCATCGCTCTCCAGCGTATGCTGTTTTGTTTGTTAGTCACCATGGACACAAGAAATTTGTGCACCACAAATGTAAATATGAGCCAAACAAAATTTAAAATACTGCAATGCACAAAATACTCTTAAATCGCTGCCATACCAAACACAGGACAAGATGCATTTACTTACTGTTAATTATTTTAATTGAAGGACTATAACTCAAAACATATATGTAGCCGCCCAAAGCTATACTTACTCATGTACAGCATTTTTAAACACCAGAAGAGGTGAACCCTAATACACGTCATTTGACCAAACCACCCAATCATGTTGGAGGCATCGGGATGACATAGGCCTGATTACAACAGACTGAAAAGTAGGCTATCTTTGACTGTCTACAAGATGGTCTAGGCAGGTCTGGGGGCTGTCTGGTGTCACCCCCGGTAGGTGCTGCAGCACAGCAAGAAAACCATTCTAAATTTGGGTCCCTGTGACCGTAATTGCTGTAAGGGTTAGGTCAGCTTTGATTATTTATTGTTTTTGGTGGCAGCAAAGCTTTGGTATTACTAGCACACTTTTCTGTTTGTCGTATTACTACTCTCTTCTAATATGGACTTCAAGAAAACCATTAATTTGGGGTGAATTACTGAACTATTACCCAAATGATAGCAACAGTAAATCCCACTAATCTTCCCATGAATCAATAATCATGATCACACTCAAAACAAAGACCAAAATACATAAAGCTAATCTTTTTCACTGTAGGTTTGTACTTGGGAATTCGTGATAATTGATGAGAATCGCCGCGCCATAAACGCCTTTTTTTTGCTACCATATTGCAAAATATTGTTGCCAAATACTGTGACGTCACCCCGGGAGTCGTTTCTCCCTCGTGGGTAAACCTTATTAGTAAAGTAACCTTGGTCATGACCTTGTTTCTACCATGTATCTAGGCAAATAACTGGACAACTGGAGATTACACTTGGATTGCAACAACCGTTGAAACTATACATGAGAAGAAAAAAAAACATTTGATATACAAACTCAAACGATTCGTCTTCTAATGAAGCTTTAATTAACTTACACCTAACACGGCAGGACACCGGCTATTCATACTAGCTCGTTAAGCAACTAGATAACCATATCGACCAATGGCACTGTCTCCGTCGCAGATCGCCTCACCCAAGGCTGTGTAAACCAGGTAGACCGCTCCGGCCGAAAAAGTGGCGACAACTCGTAATTTAGTTGCACGACCCCGCAGCTGCTGTGACGCGGATGAGGGTCTCGCGGCCGGCCGGCCGGTCGCCTACGTAGGGTTAACGCGTAGACCCCTCCCGCTTTTTTGTCGCTTGGTTCCTTTGTTTGTCGGCTGATTTTTAAACTTAAGATTTCTATCTACCACAAATTAAGCGTTGTATTGGGTGCCGTTGCGAAAATTGTAATCCGACCCAAACTTTTTTAGTTATGTGCCGGAACAATTTGCTGCCCGGTGATTCCGGCCGGCCGCGTACTCCCCCCGTTTTTTCCAACTTGGTTCCTTCGTTTACCGGCCGATTATTACACTTAAGATGTCCATATACCACAAATTAAGCGATGTATTCGATGACGTTGGGGAAATCGCAATGCAACCCATTTTTTTTCAAAGTTATGGGCCGGCAAATTCCACTGACCGGCGATTCCGGCCGGACCGCCGTACGTAAAACGCCAACGCGCACGTTCCTCCGGTGTATGTCGCCTGATTTCTTCATTTGCCGACCTATCGTTACAATTAAGATAACAATCTGTCACAAATTGAACGATGTATCTTATGCCGTTGAGAAAATTATCATCAGACTCAAACTATTTACATTTTGGGCCGGCAAAGTTAACCGTCCTTTGGCTCATGATGGCAGACCGGACAGCCACCACATACAATACTCAAACAGTGATAACACTCAAATAGTCTGAATTTAAATCATGCAGCCCATAATATGGCTAAGGAAAAATTGCACTAGGCTCACCTGATAAATAAAACAAAGTTGCTGATATAAGTTATAACAGTTGACAATTTGCGATGATAACGTCTGACAGTTCTTGGTAAAGGCCAAAGCATACCCACAAAATAGATATTCTCATCTTTTTTGACGAGTTTCATGAAAATCTGATTAGATAAGTCGATTGTCAAATGCATTCAAGCAATTCAAAGTAACTGTTTAAAATTACACTTCCCGCCCGCGTCTCAACACCACACCATCCCGCCCGCTCACCGCGTCTCCAGCCGACGCCGGCCCACCAGGCGCCGCCATTGGCGGATCCAGAACGGTGGTGGTGGGGGGAGGGGAACGTTTTTTTTTGGGGGGGGGATTCCAAAAAGTCTCACACAATTCTGAAAACTCATCGGATTTCGCTGGCTTATGCATTGATAGCTGATTCAAAACAAACTTTCCTTAGTAAAAGTTGCTTGGATTTTGTTCTATATCAGGAAATGTGTCAATTTTGCGCAATTTTCAGGTTTGTCTAGAAGTTTGTCGGGGGAGGGGCATGGCCGCCATACCCTCCCCCCTCTCCCTGGATCCGCTAGTGGGTACCGCGGCGAGACGCAATGTGTTTCTGCCTGTGGAGACAGTGCAGAAAATCAGAGATCTTTGGTCACAGCCCAGTCACGGCCACGGCATGAGCTGGCAAGTCACAGCTTTAGTCACGGCGCTGCAATGCTAGCCCTATGGCGCTGGCCTTGCCAGTCACAGCTTCAGTCACGGCCGTGACCAGGTCTGGTCCCAGCGCTGGGACGCTGGGACCAGAATTTTGCAACTCTAGTTGCCTGGCAACGCACGCGCCAGGGCGCTGTACGTGGCAGGAGCTCTCCCGCCCCGTGCGGTCTCTATATAGTAAATACGTCGCGTTACATCGCATCAGAATTAATTGACCTTTCACATATACATTTGTATAACTCAACGTTTTCTCAAACTAGGAAAAATCCTCGAAAAGCTCCTAGACACCCATGCCCTCCGCACTGCGCCATGCAATTAACGTTACGTAAGCAAATGATGTTCGGCTATTCTGACCCTCATCCTCGTCATCAGCCGTCGACCAATGAGCGTGGAGAGTGTCAGACGCTGATTAGCCAAAAAGCTGTTGGCAGCAAAACCTGGTTCATGAGCAGATGCGTGAACAAGACCAAGCTGCGGACGTTGCTAATATTTGTCGCCCTTTTTCCCCATGTTAAATAGGCGGAGCGGACCCCCCTGGCCTCACCTCGGTAACGTCCGATCTAACTACTGCGCTGACGAGTGTCGCGCAAAATGTTCGTGATTGTGTCCTTACTGTCTACTTTGACAGCTTTGCTCTCACGAGATACTTTGCAGAAAGCGACACCAGCACGGGTGAACACCGTGTACACCTTGCGGTCCCGCTTCGCAGCGAGAAGCTCGTTGAAAAGTGCTCTGTTGTTCTTGGGTCAGTGATTCGTTTATGAATAGCGAATTTTTGGATCGATCACTGTGTCCCATCAGCTCAAATCTTTTTCTGTAGATGTTGTCGCGCACCTCTCTGTTGTGAAACTTGCAGATGAACGTGTCTTTCGACTGAAGCCGATGGGCCGCCTGAATGTCAGCTTTGGTGAGCTGAACCAGGGGGGGTCATTCCGCCTCTTCAACATGGGCAAACAGTGTGACAAGCGATAGCAACGTTTACAACTGACAGTCATCATCTGTGTTTAGCGCATTGATCACGAGCCACCTAACCGACTAGCACCAATCAGCATCTAGTGTGCCTGGACGCTGATTGGCCGGTTAGTGATGACGACAGAGGGGGGCAGTTGTTTGTTTACATTTCAATGGGCAGGCGCCATGCTGGTTCGCTGCGTTAAAAGGCCCCACCGACCCCGTGGCTCCGTTCGTGGCAGGCTGTGCTCATTCGAATTAAAATATTGTGTTGCATTATTTAGTGGCATAAAGGAAGATTGAGATTGTAAGTGTTGATTTAATTCAAAATACTAAAAGTATCGGCTAATAAAGCATTATTTTCCCAGAATGCTTCATAAGCATACATTTAACGCTCATAGTGCCTGCCTATCTTGGCACGTCAGCCACATTTATCTTCATACCTAATAATATGATATAACCTGTAGGAAAGTTATCTTATGGTAATTTCAATTAATATCGGTCGGCCCGCGGCCCGACGGCGCCGCGCATCCCGCAGTTCCACACCAATCAGCGCTCGGCGCGCCGCCAGAGCTTCGAGGAGCGCCAGAAACAGCGGGAAGCGGAGCTGCTGGCCGACGAGCAGGAGGCTGAGCGGCAGAAGCAGAGGGAGGAGGAGGTGGCCCGCCAGTGGCACGAGGCCGTCCACCATGCGCAGCCGGTCCGCCGCTACCGGCCGGTGCGCGTCCAGCCGTCTGACATGCCCATCACTGAGCCGCGCAGCCCCAACTGGGCGCGCAACAGCTCGCGCGCCAGCCACCGCAGCCAGTGACCCGCCGCGTAGGGAGTGATCCGCCGCGTAGGGAGTGATCCGCCGCGCAGCGAGTGAGCCGCCGCGCAGCGAGTGAGCCGCCGTCCGCAGCGAGTAAGCCGTAGCTTTATAGATGTCGGTGAACTTGGACGGAGCGAGCGCGCCCGGCCAGGCCGGCGGCGTCGCGTAGTGTGACACGTTGTACTATATAACCCCGAGTGAGTGCGGACAATCAGTGTGCGAAGTGACGGACGAGTGGCCATGTTGTTGTTGTTGTTGTTGTTGTTGTTGTTGTGTTTCCTCCTGGGCGCGGCTACGAGGCCGCGCCATAGCCCCGGAGGGGCTCCTTCTGGCGGAGGTAGCCCGCGGCCTTGAGCCCGCGGCCAAGGCCGCGACGACGTCCGCGTCCCTCTTCGCTGTCGGCGGCGGGTGGATCGTATTGTATTGTATTGCACACTTCATCCGACCACTTCCACTTAATTCGTAAAGTACAGAGTACAGTACGATAGGGCTACTCTAGGGTCGTCATCATACAAGATAGCAACGCGATTTCTCTTGTCAAGCTAAAAGTAGGTACACAATGCCCAGTAGGCAGAGGCGGGGCCCCGCCAGTCACGGGCACCGCAGGAGCACGTGCCCCGGGTGTCCGCCCCCTCTCTGCAGACTAAGCAGCGAGAGGCTGGGCAGTCCCTCTCGCTGCATCCGGCGCAGGTGGTTGTTGGCCGTCGTCCGATGCGGTGTAGATAGGATTTTGCCCGTCCCCAGTGACCGGCGCGCAACTGATGAACGTTGACCGCAGCGTCACGATCGTCACCGGGGACGGGCGTCGGTAGGCGGTACCCCATGATTTCGCGGAAGAGCCCCGCCGGCCAGCTCAGCCCCTACCAGGGTCCGGTCGTCAGCTGGATCGTCCTCCTGTGGAGGGCCGAGGCCTCCCCGGCCAGAGCGTCCACCCGCTCATTTCCCGGCAGGCCGCAGTGGTGGGGGGGGGGGGGGGGGAGGGGCACCCACTGAAGGTGCAGCGATCGGCCGCCGCTTCGCACCGCCAGGAGAGCGGCCCACAGGTGCGTACCATGTGCCGCAGGACCGCAGGCGCACCGACTACGTCCGCCATGGCCAGTGCGCTGAGCCCCACCGTCCGCCAGCCGGTGACCCTGGTGAGTCGGGAGGGAGCGTGGGCTTCGCTCACCACCCTCGGGGGGGGGGGGGGGGGGGGGTCTCCCGGTGGCGGGGAGGCGGCCGCTGCAGCTGTGGTGTGGATTTTGTGTGAACAGCGGTATGGATGGTATGTGGACGGCGGTATTGATGTTTTGTGAAGAGTGAAGTATATCCTATGTGGGTTGAGATGTGGACGGTGGTGTGGATGTAGAGTAGCGGTGAGAGCCTTGGCCGGCTGTGAGATCGGGCAAATCACATACAGCGATTTGCCAGAATCCGTCTGGTGAACTTTGCCATCCCATAACATTAACAGTTTTGATCATATTTCAATTTTCTTAATGGCATCAAATGCACCATTTAATTGCTCCTTGAAAGACATCTTAATTGTAACAATCGGCCGCCAAACGAAGTAACAAAGCGTCAAAAAGTGGGAGAGCGAACGCATTAAGCTGAGACTGGCGGCCCGCTGGCCTGCCGAGTGCCCCTCTTCTACGTCACTTTTTTATTTTGATGACGTCACCGCGGCTGCCGGCTGCCAACGGCTGCCAAATATTGCACCTTCCAGTTGTCACCACTTTTTCGGCCGGAGTGTTCTACCTGGTTTATACAGCCTTGAGCTGAACATCACTGAACCGTGCAGATATGATTTCTGCAACTTTTGCCGAGGCGTTCTCTTCAGCGCTGGTAGGACCAAAGTCTTTGGTCATGAAAATCAGAGAGTTTATTTTCGGTTGTTTATATCCATAGACTCTACCTGACTTTTCATCTCCTGGTTTTCCAGTTTCAGAGCAGACACTTGACTCTGAATGTTGTCGATCTGGACATTTTTGTCATAAACTTCTGACTCGAGAATCTCTATTCGGTGTTCAAAAGAGGTAAACTTACTTTCAAACGAAGAGATTATCCTTTGCTCACTGGTTGCACTCATTTGCTGGATCGCCGTCAGGAGTGCCAAGTCTATTTTCTCAGGTGATCTGGATCCTCCGCTAACTGGTCTATTCCTCTTCTGTTTGCTTGCTCTGAGTCCCGTTTGGGTAAGGGTTATGTTGTAAGGGTTATTTTACACACATAATTCGATAGTAGCAGCCATTTTTACAACCTGACCCCATATAATGGCCCTCAGGTCAAGGTCAGGTCACGAAAAGGACACAATTTTAAATTGATTAATCTAAATAAAAAAAGTCATTTTTCTAAAGCAGCTGTCTCAGAAATACGGCAGTGACATTTATTTATCTGTATCTGGTCACTAAAAGCCCAAAAATATAATTAAACAAATGACGTCAAGGTTACTTATACTTAGAGAGCCATACATGAGTCAAAAATGAAGATATTGCTTTGAAATTTGGTTTGGGCATCGTCCATACTTGGTTCTATGTCCCGCCATTCCGGTATAATGTCAGGTAATTCAGAAATCGGTCTGATGCCAGCCGGTTACTAATGATTTAATTTGCATATAAACATAGGCGTTGCCACAGGAGGGGCAAGCGCGGCAACTTCCCCTCAACCTCCAGCTGGCAACAGGGGTAACCCCCTAATATCGATACAGAACCGATTTGATTTTAGGGTCGGACAATCAAGTAGGTTGATCAAGTCTCCAGGTTCGCCCCGATGCCAAATATGCATACCTATTTTATGCAATTTAGTTTCCTAATTCCTAGTAAACAAAATTGTTCTTAG